>LPNX010392669.1:116657-163903 GCA_001517045.1 Pseudotsuga menziesii | reverse complement strand
TATTTATATTCTTCCGTTGACTTGAAGTGCACTCAACCATGTAGGCTTAACTTATAATTAATTACTTGAGCCTACACCTTAATTAGTGTATAATAACACAAGTTCCCTGAAACTGTGGGGACTTACCTAATGACTTGACAAGACTTGTTTACATTAATAATCCTCCTGATCGGAACATCAGGGTAATACAATATGACTAAAATACATAATAGAAACATCCTGGAATAAACATCGAGTTACAATATATAAAATACATATAAGAATACATTTCGAAGTTACATATACATCAACAAGGGTGTACTCATTACATTACCATCAAAAGGGTTCCATTAAGCCACTAGGGATTCCATACACATTCAATCCACCATGGTGTGTGGATTCAAGACCCAAACCATCACATGCAAAAGTGTAACCATATTATCTCCTTCAAGGGTTCAAGGACCATTAACAGATACCATGATCAAGGGTGTCCTCCACATCATCAAGAACTAAGGGTGTATCAAGCCACTAAGTTTCATGTTCCCCAAAACCCAATATGAAGGGTGCAAACCATCTTCAAGAGTTTCAATACCCCATCAACACACAAGTGACCCATATGCAAGAGGACCATCATTTCCATCCAAGTATGAGGGCTTCTTCAAGCTTTCGTGGTCTTCAACACACTATGACCAACTTATGGGTCCAAGCACTTCAAGTGACTTCTTTAGGAGCTTCTTCATCAAGCAAGGGTCTTCATGGTTTTTTTTTACCACCTCAACCACACTGGGAGACCTCCAATGGTCAAGATACATCAAGACATCACATGTGGGTTTGTCGGACCTTCTCCAGGGGTACCATGACATCATCATAGCATGAATGACCACAGAATGGGTCATTAATGCTTCTCTAACCCATCTAGGGTTTCTCCAACGTCCATTAAGGCTTTAGTACCATCTCCAGGGTCTTCAACATCATCAGCAGGGTCTTCAACATCTTTAGCAAACTGGTGGCTTCAAGATCCAGCCTTGTGGGTACAAGGACCTTGTCAACTGGGTACAAGGTGCTTTAAGGCACAAACCCACTTTGTAAGGGATCCTATGCACTGCAAGGTGCAAAACCTCTTTGTAAGGGGTCAAGCCACTGCAGGTGGGACTTGGTGGCATCGACGACATCCTATGGGGCCACTGTAAGTCCATGTTGGCATCAATGACAATTTCATCAACAATCTCCCCCTTTGTCATTGATGACAACAACTCATGCTCCCCCTTTGAGCATGCTCCCCTTTTTTCTTCATCTCTCCCCCTTTGGCATCAATGGCAAAGGGTGTCCACATACCTGTGTTTGAAATCTCTGATCACTACTCATTGCTCCCCCTGTCAATATGCACGATCCTAGGACCTGTCTGTATGCCTGGAGTAACCATCCTTTCTCCTTTTAGTTCATTCTCCAGCCTCATGAACTCAAGGTGTGTTAAGGTTTTTGAGAGACCTTACACTTGGCTTGCCATATGGCAGCCATCCTCCCTGCTCTGATCAACCTCTCCTATCTACAACTGCTATGTCTTCCTCATCCATACTTGCTTCTTGGCATCTGTCCTTTGAGAATTTGTTCCTTCATTTGTACTGGCTTTCCTTGATGAGTTGTCTAGGTAACTTCTCAAGGATTGTTTTTGTGTACTCCAACAATCTTGAGCTTTGTGCCCAAGGCCACTGCAGCTATAACACCTCATCGTATGGCAATGTGTAGCAATGTGACCAACATTGTTGCATGACCAAAATCTGACTGAGCTGTTGGAAATTCCAACACTTTTTTGATCAAATTCATTTCTCCATGCTTGAGAGTGTCCCTGACTGTAGGCATTTGATTTTTGATCTTCAAATCTTCTTGCTGATGTATATGAAGTACTCCTTCTTGGTTGACTTCTTTGACTTGCACATTCTTGGGCTTTGTGGCCAAACCCACTGTAGGTGTAGCATCTCAATATGTGACATGTGGCAGCAACATGTCCGACTTGATTACATGTCCAACATCTGATTGAGTCATTGGGGCTTCCACCACTTCTTCTTCCGTAGAGTCTACAATCCACACCTTTATGACCAAATTTAGAACAAAAATAAAAATAACCATTGAAGCCACTTCCATACTTGGGTCTTGGAGTTGTTTCTTTTATGAAGTTGCTTTGAGGAATAGACTTAACTCCTTGTTTCATCTTTGAACTTCCAAATTCCTTGTTGTCATGTGCATGTGCATTTGGAGCAGCTTTGGACATTGATGGACCTGCTTCTAGAGTCTTCAGAGACCAAGTGTCATCTTCAGATTTTTCTTTGTTCTTCTTGTAACCAAGACCATTTTTGTCGAGTGGAGATATTTGGCAATCTAAGATCTTATCTAGGACAATTGAATTGTCCTGGAACTTGACCAAGGCTTCGTTCTTCTTACCTTTCTTCCTGAGACTAACTACCTCCATTTCCAACTTCTGGACTATCTCCTCCTTTTCTTCCAGCTTACTCTTCAGGATTTCTTCTGTCCTCTTGGCTTCCTCTAGCTGAGTCTTTATATCATGATTGACCTCTCTAGTTTCTTCAAGTGCTTGAGCAGGCTTTTCTGATTCTTCCTTTTGATTGATCAATTCATTCTTTAATTGTTCAACTTCAGCATCCTTGTCTTTCATTTGATCCCGCAACTCTTTGTCCTTGTCTTTGATCTTTACAAGCAACACTTTCATTGACATGGTCTTCTACTGATATTCATTCAAGGAGTCCAAGATTTTCTTTTTGAACTTTGTGAAATCACTCTGGTTCATATTTACTGTGTTTAGGAACCAATTAGCTCTGAGATCAATATTCAACAATGTGAGATGTATCTCATGTGTAGTCTTTGATATCCCTTCATCATCTTTTACAAGAACCTTCTCAATTTCATCACACAAGCTATCATTATAATCACAAGAGTCCATACCTTTACTAGAGTCCTCTTCTTGTTTGTCTTCTTCTTGATTGAGCTCTTCTGGGAGCTTGTCTTCTGATTCCTGATCTATCTTTTCGGGTTTTGGTCTTTCCTTCTGATAATCACTCTCCAACTTGAACCATAGGTCTTTTGCCGAAGTGTACTCTCCTACACTTTCCGTCACTGAGCTGGGAAGTCCATCCATGAGGAACTTCAAGGCTGTAGTGTTTCCCTTCTTTGCTTCCTTCTGTGCAGCTGATTTTCCTTTCTTGTTTGATGGAGCGGGTGGATTGATAACAATTTCCCAAATACCAAACTTCTTCAGATAAGCCTTCATTTTGCTTCTCCAACTGAAATAATCTGTAATATCAAGTATAGGCATGTCATTGTTTGATGACTTTTTCTTTTCCTCCATTGTGTCTAAGGATATCCTTTAAGCTTGCTAGGCTTGTGACGAAGGTCGGCTCTGATACCAATTGTTAGACACTGAGAGGGGGGGTGAATCAGTGTAAAGCCAATTTTATAACTTTTCTTAGCTCGTCACAATTAAATACCAATTCATCATTCTATCAATCTCATAATCATTTCATAAACATCTTTCACTTCATCATTCACATAGCATAAGCATTTAAATCATCAAGAACCATAACACAAAAGAACACACCACCATATAGTTTTGTAATCTTTTTGTATTAGTTTTGGTCCGGCTACAACCGTGAGGTAAAATCAGCACCTACTTATACAAAGAGCACCTACTCTTCATCCAAGACCCTGCCTGGTTTTCTTAGACCCTGCTAAGAAGGGTTTGAGGTATCCCAACCTCAAAAGCAAGAGAAGCTTGATTTTACAGTTAAAGCTCACTGTCACATCAACTCATCTGTTTCTTCAATCTATTCTACTGCTTGTCAATACTGCTGATCATCTGCTCAACACTCTCATCAATACTACTGCAACACACTTCTCAATCTTCTTTGTTCATCAACACCTGCTCTTCAATACTACCAAGTCATCAAAGTTTGCTCATCTCTACTCATCATCTCTAGTTAATCTGCTCATCAATATCTGGTCAATCTGCTCATCGCTATCTGCTCAATCTGCTCATCACTGCTGCTCAAGATGCCACATGTCAACATGTCTTCTGCTGAGAGTACATTCCATACTGTTGTAGATGTATCACTACCATATCATCATCATTATGTCACTAGGGTGTCTGCTCAATCTGCTTACATCATCACTATGATTGTCATGTTACTAACTTAGGATGTGAATGCAACCTAGCACTAAGAGCTTCAACCTTGGTTGGTTGATCCTTCCTTCATGTCACTCAACACTTACCAACTTGTTAACTTCAATATTGACTGGTCATAAGCTCTGAGTATTCAACCTTACATTGTATAAACCTTTATTAAGCATACTCTACATCATTACTACTGAGCAAGCAAGCTGTCATACATACCAGAGGTCACTGGGCTGACTGTGTATGTCTTTGAACTGTACAGACTCCAAGCTATAGATGAGGACCATGGTCTGTGTATCATTGGTCAACTTCTTCAGGACTTGTGAAGAACTTGTCATCATCCAGATGCTTCATCATGATCTGTCTGCTGCCCAAGAATCTCCAAGTCACCATATCTACGTTATCCTAATACAAGTCATCATAGAATAGAATACATATCATTGTATACTACTTTCATTACTGAGGTATCATTTCACATTAGCATGCATCTTCATGTCTTTGGTGTTGATAACAAGGTCACTGTGCATGAATATCACTGAGATATCATCATGTTCATACTCCTCTTGTACTTCTGTTCACACAACATTATCATCCGTATACCACATACACCATTGTATGTTCCTCTTGTACATTCATTGTGTTCACTATTCATACTTGATAGCATATATCAACATACAAACACTGTACATCTACTATATATGTGCTATTAAGAACATATCTTGATCAATTTCTGTGAATTTCATCACTTGTTATGTCTTCTATACTTGGTCACATCATCATCACTATCTTCATTTCTTTGTGCACATGTCTCTATCATTAATCTCTATAATACTGCCAAGCATATCACTGTCAACCTTCTTCACAAAGAGAATGTCAAAAGTCTTCAAGGAGTGGACTGTCAAAAAACTTCAAGAAAAACACTATCATCCCTTTAGGTGATGGACTAGGACTTCATCTCAAATGAGTCTAGGATGTCAACTTCATGAATGGCTGTCATAAAGCTTTGAAAACAACCCAATGTCATTTCTTTAAGAATTGTCAAAACCGGACTATTTTAGGTCTGAAAATGAAGCTGCCTTATCACATATTTTAGGGTTAGATCACACAACTTTTGTTGGTTCATCTGAATTTCACACTACCTTTGCTACTCCCTTATTTAGTGCTTAAAAAAAAACTTTCTAGTATGTTGTTGTCTTTGTGTATCTCCACCAAAAAAAAAAAAATCCAAAAGTTGCACCTGAGTTCTTCAATAGTTAATGACTTTTACATGGCAATGAACTCTCTAACATTGAACATGTTTATGAAAATATGCTGCAATTTCTGAATTGGTATACCATACAATAGCTTTAGGTCTCTTGTGATTGTTGGAGTAACCCCACGCAAGTCTCACACAGACTGTTGTACCAAAAGTCTGCTCACATGCTGCTCATCAAAGGTGTTTATTGCTGCTACAATTCGAGACTGTTTTTGACTCCCTTAAATTCAGGTCTGTAGAAATACTGGTAAAGACCTCATCTAGCCATCATCCAACAAGAGTATGCAATTCGGGACTAGTGTTTGCTTGTTTAAAAACCCTAGACAAGCCCAATATTTGAGCCATCACAAAAAGAAAAAATAATTTGTCTGCTGTTCCGAATTGTACCTCTATTGCTGCCATAGTCAGCGAATTTTTATCTCAGTCATGTCAACTTTCTCAGCTACTGCCAAATGTTTGACTGCCCCCATGAAATTGGACCTCCGAATTTACACAGTAAAACCCTACTATTGTTGCTCCTTCTGCGGCTGCCTCTGTCAAACCTCTGAATTTACACAGTAAAACCCTACTGCTGCTGCTCCTTCTGCGGCTGCCTCAGTCAAACCTCCAAATTTACACAGTAAAACCCTACTGCTGTTGCTCCTTCTGTGGCTGCCTCAGTCAAACCTCCGAAATTGCAGAGCCCATCTAAAAAAAATTTCTGCATGTAAAATGAAGTTTGAATGGGTTATTAATACTGGTTTTTCATTGAGCTAACATGTAATAAAAAAATAATTTAATTTTAAATTTAATTTTTATTAAAAAAATTGACTGAGCCGACTTCAAGATCCATTAGGTCATTTGTAAATTTTTTTAATTTACCTTACACTAGGGTCAACCCTTACCATATGTAATTTCCATAAGTAAGGGTGTCCTCATTACATTACCATCAAAAGGGTGCCATTAAGCCACTAGGGATTCCATACACATTCAATCCACCATGGTGTGTGGATTCAAGACCCAAACCATCACATGCAAAAGTGTAACCATATTATCTCCTTCAAGGGTTCAAGGACCATTAACAAATACCATGATCAAGGGTGTCCTCCACATCATCAAGAACTAAGGGTGCATTAAGCCACTAAGTTTCATGTTCCCCAAAACCCAAGATGAAGGGTGAAAACCATATTCAAGAGTTTCAATACCCCATCAACACACAAGTGACCCATATGCAAAAGGACCATCATTTCCATGCAAGTATGAGGGATTCTTCAAGCTTTCGTGGTCTTCAACACACTATGACCAACTTATGGGTCCAAGCACTTCAAGTGACTTCTTTAAGAGCTTCTTCATCAAGCAAGGGTATTCATGGGTTTTTTTTACCACCTCAACCACATCGGGAGACCTCCAATGGTCAAGATACATCAAGACATCACATGTGGGTTTGCCAGACCTTCTCCTGGGGTACCATGACATCATCATAGCATGAATGACCACAAAATGGGTCATTAATGCTTCTCTAACCCATCTAGGGTTTCTCCAATGTCCATCAAGGCTTCAAGACCATCTCCAGGGTCTTCAACATCATCAGTAGGGTCTTCAACATCTTCAGCAAAGTGGTGGCTTCAAGATCCAGCCTTGTGGGTAAAAGGTGCTTCAAGGCACAAACCCACTCTGTAAGGGATCCTAGGCACTGCAAGGTGCAAAACCTCTTTGTAAGGGGTCAAGCCACTGCAGGTGGGACTTGGTGGCATCAATGACATCCTATGGGGCCACTGCAAGTCCATGTTGGCATCAATGACAATTTCATCAACATAATGCGTGTTTGATTTTCTTTACGTTTGGTCACTATAAGCACCATTGTCCCAACCTCCCTCAATTTCAAGGCGCCTTGGTGACCATTCATCCCACCCGAACTTTAGTCAAGAGTAATCCACCTCAACTTCCATAAACGGATTCCATTAATGTTGTCACTACCATAGTACCCACACTAATAGTGTTCACCTCATAAACACTACAATTTGAAGACCCACCCTGCACTTCCCTAGTCAAGAAGGGCCTCCTTGGCATGTTCAGATTTTGGAACATGTTCTTAATAAGGTCTATGTCGCTCACCCATGCATATCATGCAATTTTCAATACCCTTTGTTGAGTGCACTACAATCCCTTCGCACTCGACAAAAGAAACTAGCAGATAACCTCTCCCCTTTTGGAGTCACTCTTACCATGGTTTTCAAAGAAGAGAGCATCCTTACTGATGACAAAAAATATGAAGACATACAATTTGCCCCTCTTACACCTAGTAGTAATGACCCTCCATCATTGTTGAAATTTGATGGGTAAAAAGTTGTTATTTTTTTTTACACATCAACCAAAACCCATATATATATATATATATATATAGAGAGAGAGAGAGAGAGAGACGTCACTAATACATATATCCCAAGAGTCGCGCGCGCCCCCCCCACCCCGCAAACACTATATCACTATTACAAATTAGTTATTAGTTATTAAATGTGTATATATATTAAATTTTTATTTTTATCATGATAAAGTTGTTTCACTTGGTTAGGTAAACTTGATTCGGTCATGGGTTTTTGGGCCCATGGTATTTAGTGTTCCATGATAATGGGCCCATTGTATTGCTTGTGAAGAATCCTACGTAAAGGTTTTCACAATAAATATTCTTTGTCAATATGTGTGTGCTTGGTTTAATCATTATGTTTATTATGTTTTTTAATTATATTTTTGTTAACTTTTTATTTTTGTACTATATGAGGCAATAAATGAGAATTCAATGTTTCATACAGTTATTATAAATTTTATTTACAACGTTAAAGTTAAAACATCGCATAAAAATGTTAAAGTTAAAACGTCACATAAAAATGAATTTATGTGTAAGGTAGGACGTCAAATTTCAACCCTTCCCTCTATTATCATTAAACGGAAACAATCTCGACCCACCAAAACCCTAGGAGGAGGGGCACCATCCTATTGTCTCCTTGCAAGAGGAAATTCTTCCTCCCCTATAATGCCCCATCTACTACATGGAAATCCTATATATAGACTTGATTCCCCTCCAACCGCCTACAAATATCGTCCATGGTGAACTTAATCCAATAGGAGACCTAAAAGCTTATACCAACAACAATAGGTTCATCAATATAAGGTTTGAAGACTCGTTTTATTCTAATGAATACATGTTAGAAGAATATTTTTACCCCACAAACGAAGTGATAATGGAGGCCCTGCACTTAGATTAGCCCCCATGGGATGACCTCTATTATAGGTCATATTTCTTCCCTATCAATGCCAAATCAACCTCTCTAACAAAATAATAATATACCATTGAATCAAAAGACTTCTTACCTCCCAAGCATGTCAATTGGTTCAAAACCCCATTCCAACCCCTGATGTCTTTGAAGAGGTAAATCTAACCAATATTTCACCCATAATTCAGATAGATATTCCCATCATACCTAGAGTGATTGAAAACATCTCAATTGGGGCATCATGTTCCCCACAAGAATTCGTCGACTTTATAGCCCTCTTCAAATAATTTTGAGATGTCTTCACATGGTCATATGTGGAAATGCCCATCCTTGACCCTTCCATTGTTCAACACCACATTGAAACTTGGCCACACACACTCCAAATCAAACAAAAACAACACTATTTCCATCCCTCCAAGGATCCAGCTATCAAATATGAGATCGAAAAACTCCTTCAGGTCGGCTTCATCTTCCCCATTGCTTATACATCATGGGTATCAAACCCCATCCCAGTAAACAAGCAAGGAACCATCTGTGTCTATACAAACTTTATATATCTCAATCTAGCATGTCCTAAAGACAATTTTCCCACCCCATTCACCGACCATATTATTGACTCATGTGTGGGCTGCAAAATTTTGTCTTTTATGGATGGATTTTTAGGATATAACCAAATACGTATTCACCCTCAAGATATGTAAAAAATGGCATTTACAACACGTGACCATGGGGTACCTTTTCCTAGAGGGTCATTCCCTTTGGAATAAATTCTAGGGCCACCTTTCAATGGGCCATGACATATGTTTTCAATGATCTATATCATATCATCTTAGCCTTCCTCAATGATCTCACGAATAATTCCAAGAAGTGCACTAACCACCTCAGTGACCTTCAAACCATTTTCATGCAATGTCATAAATACAACATAAGATTAAATCCTATCAAATGTATATTCTATGTTATAACTAAATGGTTATTAGGATTCATCGTATGACAAGCATGCATCATCGTCAACCCCTCCAAATTTCAATCCATTCTAGACTTACAGACCCCATGAACATGACACCAGTTTCAAAGTGCCAAAGGGAAATCCAACTTCCTTTATCACTTTGTCTCTTATTATGACACATAGGCACATGTTTTTTGTGAATTCTTTGAAAATACATCCCCTTCCAATGGGACAAACAATTCAAAATATCCTTGGAATCTCTAAAGCAAGAACTAGCTTCTGCACCCCTCATCTCCCCACCGAATTTTGACAAAGATTTTATCCTATATATATTAGCATCATCTTACGCTATTGGGAGTATCTTAGTCCAACAAGTTGAATACCACAATGAACATGTCATTTACTATATCAACAAAACATTGGTGGGCCCCACACTCAAATACACTCATGATGAGAAGATTCCACTAGTTGTCATCCTCTCAGTACATAAACTGTAACATTATATCTTACTATGAAAAATAAATATGATCACAAATTCCAATCCTATGAAACATATACTTATCCTCTGGCTCATTAATGGAAAGTTCATGGGCATGGGTGTGCTCAACTTGTTTATATAAAACACCATTATTTTTTATCGCTTCACCAACAATGTTCCCCCATGGGAGGAAATTTCATCCCGCATGCTCTTCACAACTTTCAAGAACAAAAGAGAGAATAAAAATAAATGATGATGCATTATCGACCCAATAGTACGCTCCTAAACTCATACATCAAGGGAAATCTGTTAACGCTCACACACATGCAAAAAATTTGTAAATACTACAGTAAGGCATCATAAACATAGAATCCATCCCACTAAATACATACTCATCAAAATACATAAATCAATGAGAGTCGAAAATGCCAAAGAATAGTCAAATACAAGTCTGTACAGCCAAACCTCTATTTATGTGTGTTGTTGCGTGCATCACCAGTTCTGTGCCAACGTAAGACTGTTGATGTAATTGTAACTTCGGAATGTATTCACTTGTATTTCTTAAGTATTGTAACCCAATGTTTATTTCGGGATGTATTTGTAATGTAATTGAGTCATGTCATGCCCTGATGTTTCGATCGGGAGTTTCTATAATGTAAACAAGTCATGTCAAGTCAAGGTGGGTAACCCTCCTATTGTCTAAGGGTTAAAGTCCCCACATTTCCAGGGTGCTAGGGTTATTAGACTCACCTAGTGAAGTCGTCCCTACTTGGGTTTAGTCAAGTCAGGAATTAGTATAAATAGAGAGCTAGCCTCTCTATTTATCACACACTCACTCACACTCAGTTGTAGCACATAGCTTAGGAATAGGAAGACACTGGGGCAAGGAAGAAAGAAGGTTACTATTGTCCGGAGATCATCTTACTATTTTGGGTTTTACTTTTGGTTCTAATTCTATCTCTGAGGAAGTTGCGGGGTTTTCTCCATTTATGGTTTCCCCAAGGAAAAACATTGTGTTCATTGTCTCTTGTTTTTTATTGATGTGCTTGTTGTTCTCTTAGTTAAAGATCCTAATATAATGCTAGCTTAATGTTAAAAACCTAACATGGTATCAGAGATAACTTAAGAAGAAGACACTATGTAGCTACGGGAACTAGGTCTTCCTACTTTGTGGATATCTCTCCACAGATTTTCAGCAAAAGTAGGGTGGAACAACTCTCCTCCTTAGGGTGCATCTTTCTGTCGAACAGAATCCCACTCTGAGGTTTTTCAGTTTTGGACCTCACACTGCTACCGAAAATTAGGGCTTTTCACAGAAGTGGAATTTTTCAGTGATCCCAGCCTTGGATTGATCTCCTCCTCAAAATCAAAGTTAGGGATCAAAATCAAAGCATTTGGTTGGACAGAACTCTGAAAAAGCAAAACCTTTATCTGCTCCTAAACCAGCACTACAGAATTTTAGCTCCAAATCCAGATCTGACATCTTGACCTGGTAGGATCTAAATCTTTTGTATTTCCATTTGAGGTTCTCAGTTAAGATGTCTCATCATACCAAGCTTGATGAAAAGCTTGAGGGAGCTGATAACTTTCAATCCTGGAAGTATAGTATCTCCCTGGTATTGGAAGAAAATGAGTTGGACTCCTATATCAGTGAGGAGGTTCCAATTCCAGAGGGAGATGAGGCCAAGGCCTTACATAAGAAGAAGTTGGTTATGGAAAAAGGGATCATTGCTAATTCAATCAAGGATCACCTCATACCATAGGTGTCATCCCTCAAGACACCTAAAGCTATGTTTGATTCCCTAACCAAACTATTTGAAGGGAATAACATCAACCAGAAGATGACTCCAAGGAACCAGTTGAAGAATGTAAAGATCCAGAATGAGGAGACCATCCAGTCATACTTCACAAGGGTCTCTCAAATCAAAGAACAGCTGGAAGCAGTAGATGAAGAAGTGGAGAATGCAGAAATTATGATGACAACCTTGAATGGTCTCCCTAGGTCATGGGATTCTTTCATCCAAGGAATCTGTGCTAGGAATAAGTTAGTCAAGTTCAGTAGATTGTGGGAAGAATGTTCCCAAGAAGAAGCTTGAATAGAAGATCGAGAAGAAAATATGGGAAATGAAGATCAAGCTCTCATAGTACACTACAGGAAAGGAAGAAGGGAAAATCATCATCACCAAGGTAAGCATTCTCATCAGAAAAATAATCTTGTAAGAAGGGATCCATCCAAGCTCAGATGTTATACATGCGATAAAATAGGACACTTTGCTAGAAATTGTCCCATGAATAAGAATGGATCCAAGAAGAAGAAGAACTCCAAAAGAAGACATCATGCTCACACTGCTGAGGATGATGATCCTCCCAAGAAGAAAGTAAAACAATAAAGTGAAGACTCTTCAAGTGAAGAAGAATATGTTCTGATCTCTACTCTCACGGGAACTGTCACTCATGGAAGAAAAGATTGGATTATTGACAGTGGGGCTTCCAAACACATGACAGGTTTCAAGGAATATTTTGAGAAACTATCCGAACAAAATTCACCCCATAAGGTGAAACTTGGGGATGACTACAAATATCCCATAAAAGGTAGTGGTGAATCCTCCTACAAGCTAGACTCTACAAAGTCTATGAAAATGAAGGATGTCTTGTTTGTACCAGGACTAAAGAATAATATTCTATCCATATTGGCACTGGATGCAAAAGGCATGAGGGTTGCATTTGTAGATGGCCAAGTCCTCATGTGGTCAAAAGGAAAGACTATTGACGATGCAATAGTAATTGGAGAACAAGAAGGAGGTTTATACAAATTGAAGGGCCATCCAAAACAATATTTGGTCCATGACTCCGTAGAGCCAAATGAACTTTGGAACATAAGGCTTACACATGTGCATTACAGAGCACTACCACTTGCAAGCAAAGTTATTGAAGGTCTTCCAGAAATTTAAGAAAAACATGAAGGGGTCTACAAAGGATGTGCGAAAGGAAAGAATACAAAGAAGACATTTCCAAGTAGCAAGAGCAAAGAAAAATGAATCTTGGAAATCATCCACTACGATGTATGCATACCAATGTCATCAAGTTCACTAAGCGGGTATGTATACTATGTTTCCTTCATTGATGAATTTTCTAGGAAGACATGGATTTACCTCATGAAGAACAAAGATGAAGTTTTTAGCAAGTTCAAGGAATTCAAAGCCTTGATAGAGAATCACATAGAAAATAAAATCAAGACCTTTCAATCAGATAATGGCGGAGAATTCACATCAAATGAATTCAAAGACCCGTGCAAAGAATCAAGGATAAAGAGGGAGTTATCCACTCCATATTATCAAAACATAATGGGATTATGAAAAGGAAGAATAGAGTATCATGGAAGCTACAAGAGCAATGCTTCATGATCAAGATCTTCCCATGCATCTATGGGCAGAGGCTGCCAAAACAGCGGTGTATGTACAGAACCATACTCCACACAGAGTACTCGAGAACAAGACACCTGAAGAATTATTTTCCAGCAAGAAACCAGAAGTCATCCATCTCATAATATTCAGTTGTCCAGTGTACATACACATTCCAAAAGAGAAGAGAACAAAATTAGATCCTTCAGGAAAGAAGGGTATATTTGTGGGATACTCTAAAAGCTCGAAGGCTTATAGAATATATTTCCTGGGATTCAAAAAGATCGACATCAGCAGGGATGTAACATTTGATGAAGACACAACTTACAACAAATCCAAAAAGAGACCTGCTGAAGAACCTAAAGAAGCATAAGCACCCAGAATTCATGACACAACCATGAATGAAGAAAATCAAGAAGAAGATCGAGAATTTGAAGAACCACAAGAACCTGTACATCCACCTCAAGAGAAGAATCCTCAGAAGAGGAAACCTGCTTGGGTACGAGAAGCTATCCAAGGTGCAGAAAGATATGGGGCTCTAGAAGAGAATCACAAAGAAAGAAAGAGAACCAGATCTTGCTCCGGATATGTAGCTTTACTATGTGACTTTATCAATAAAGAACCTTCCAATTATGAAGAAGCTGCAGAACAAAAAGAATGGAAGGATGCTATGATCGAAGAGTATCAATCGATCATGAAGAACGATGTTTGGGATGTTGTCCCAAGACCAAAAGGGAAGTCGGTTGTAACTTCCAAATGGATCTACAAGATCAAGCATACTGCAGATGGTAGCATAGAGAAATATAAGGCAAGATTTGTGGCTCGTGGCTTCTCACAGAAAGAAGGAATAGATTATGAAGAAACCTTTGCACCTGTAGCTAGATACACTGCCATCAGATCAGTACTTGCTCTAGCTGCAGTGATGAAATGGAAGATACACCAAATGGATGTCAATACTCCTTTCTTGAATGGTGTAGTGGAAGAGGAAGTGTATGTAGAGTAGCCACTCGGGTTTTAGACACATGACAGGGAGTCTCATGTGTGTAGATTGAAGAAAGCCATGTACGGTTTGAAACAGGCACCCAGGACATGGTACGGAATAATTGACAGCTTTCTATCCAATTTGGGCTTTACCAAAAGTAAAGCAGATTCCAACCTTTACTACAAGGTTGAAGATGGCAACCCAGTGATGCTCCTACTGTATGTAGATGATATGTTTGTAACAGGTATGGATGGGTTGATTGCTGATATGAAGAGAAAGCTTGCTACCGAGTTCGAAATGAAGGACTTGGGTATGATGCATTATTTTCTAGGCATGGAGGTGTGGTAGAATGTGGATGGAATCTCCCTCAAACAAGGGAAGTATGCAATAGAGATACTAAAGAGGTTTGGGATGATGGACTGCAAGGCCATGACCACACCTATGGCATCAAACCTTAAGCTATTGAGTGATGCTTCATCAGAGACCGTTGATGCTACAATGTATCATCATATGATTGGGTCCTTGATGTACCTGACGAACATGAGACCAGACATTTTCTTTGCTATGAACACCTTGAGACAGTTCCTGACAGATCCGAGACATGTTCACTTGATTGATGCAAAGCATATTTTGAGGTGCCTAAGGGGTACAATTGATTATGGGCTCAAGTATGAGGTGAATCAGAAGATTAACATGGAGGGTTATGTTGATTCATATTGGGCAGGCAATGGCATCAATAGGAAGAGCACTTCAGGGTGCTGCTTCAGTACGGGATCAGGTGTGATCTCTTGGTTTAGTAGGAAGCAATCATGTGTGGCACTGAGTATAGCTGAAGCAGAGTATGTCGCAACTTGTTCAACAAGTTGTGAGGCAATATGGATGAGGAAGCTACTATCTAATTTATTTGATCTCCAGATGGATGCTACTTGTATACATTGTGACAACCAGAGTTGCGTGAAGTTGTCAGAGAATCCAGTGTTCCATGAAAATTTGAAGCATATCGAGATCAAGTATCACTATATCATGGATATGGTGTAGAGGGGAGCAGCAAAGCTCCAATATGTTGTGACAGAGGAATAGATAGCTGATGTGTTGACAAATCCATTGGCTAGGGTGAATTTTGAATACTTCAGAGACAAGATTGGTGTTCTCCAGATTGAGGTTTCCTCCAAGGGGAAATGATGAAACCTAGAGCCATTCTAACATGGTGAGAGGATTGGCTCCTTCCATGGTCAGATGTAAGGGCTGATCCATTTTGTCATGGTGAGAGGATTGGTTCCTTCCATGTCAGATGTAAGTGCTGAGCCATTCTAATGTGACTATAGGATTGGTTCCTACATGATCAGATATAAGCGTTGAATTCCATTCTTGGAATGGAGGCACCTGGTCAGTTATCAGGAAAGCTCAGTCTAGGACTGAGGGCCATTCTGATGTGACTATAGGATTGGTTCCTACCATTGATCAGATGTGAGTGCAGAGCCCTTCTAAAATTGGTTGTCAAATGTAAGTACAAATCCCTTTCAGCATGAAGGATTGGTTCCTTGCATGGTCGAATATAAGTGCTGAACCTTTCTAACATTGGTTGTTAGATGTAAGTGCAGAGCCTTTCAGCATGGAGGATTGGTTCCTCGCATGGTCGAGTGTAAGTGCTAAGCCTTTTCGACATTGGTTGATGGATATGAGTGGCGGGCCTTTCTGACAGGGTTGTGGGAGGTGTTCCCACATGGTCAGATGTGAGTGTTGGGCATGCATTTCTGATATGTTATAGGATTGGTTCCTACATGATCAGATATAAGTGTTGAGTAGTCCATTCTAAATTAGGGTCAGATATAAGTGCTGAAGAAGACCTACATGGAGGCTAGGCCTACAACCAGCATGAAAAAGGGCTAGCTCTGTAGAACTTCCTATGACGAGAAGAATCGTGAGATAGCACCCATGATGATACAGTGATGATGATCCAACAGTGATGATCCAGATTGAGGGATGATCCAGATCCAATGATGATGATCTAGATTGAGGGATGATCCAGATCCAGTGATGATGCTCCAGAGACTTACAAGATCCAGTGATGATCCAGATCTAGTGATGATGATCCAGATCTAGATGAAGATGACTTGAAGATGAGAATGACTTGAATATAGAGATGACTTGAAGGTGAATATGATTAGGACTTGATGATGATCTAGATGATACAGAGAATAATACTTATGCTGATTAAATTGTGTCGAGAGAATACCTTCCTAGTTAAGATGGAGTGTTGATGTAATTGTAACTTCGAAATGTTTTCACTTGTATTTCTTATGTATTGTAACCCGATGTTTATTCCAGGATGTATTTGTAATGCACTTGACTCATGCCATGCCCCGATGTTCCGATCAGGAGTTTCTATAATGTAAACAAGTCATTTCAAGTCAAGGTGGGTAACCCTCCTATTGTCTAAGGGTTAAAGTCCCTGCAATTCCGGGGCACTAGGGTTATTAGACTCACCTAGTGAAGTCGGACCTAGTTGGGTTTAGTCAAGATGGGAATTAGTATAAATAGAGAGCTAGCCTCTCTATTTATCACACACTCACTCACACTCAGTTGTAGTGCATAGCTGAGGAAGACGAAGACACTAGGGCAAGGAAGAAAGAAGGTTACTGTTGCTGGGAGATCATCTTACTGTTTTGGGTTTTACTTTTGGTGCTGATTCTATCTCTGAGGAAGTTGCAGGGTTTTCTTAATTTATGGTTTCCCCGAGGAAAAACATTGTATTCATTGTCTCTTTTGTTTGATTGTTGTGCTTGTTGTTCTCTCAGTTAAATATCCTAATATAATGCTAGCTTAGTGTTAAAAATCTAACAAAGACTAGTGTGGAGTTCCCTTCGATATCCATGTGACAATAAAAAATACAAGATATCAACTACCCACTGTGCATTGAAGGCTCATAAATGGCCCATCACCTCTAAGAATTCAATTTTTTATCCTTCCATACATGTTGGCATCAAATAGCCCCCTTTGTGTACCTTGGAGATAGTTCATGTAGTCAATGAGTTCACATTTGTATCTAGTTGTTTCTTGGCCACCTCTATAAAAGGAAGCCATTGGAATGCATATTGTAAAACAAATCTAGATCAAGGTTATTCTACTGGAATTGTGTTGAATATTCCTCATAGATCACCTCTTCCCATACCTATTAGCATTCTCCAAGATCCCTTGCCTCCTTCCTCCAAGGGGAAAGTATTTCTCCCATTTGTTGTTCAAGATATTTATCATTTAGTGTGGACAAAATACACCTTCCTAAGGGATATTGTTGGATTCCCTTTGAATTTCAAACCTCCTAGGTGACACTACATGTATTTTCTTGACCATTGTGTAATCTAAAGTGGTTCTTGCATTGGATTCTTGTTTCGTTTTGCATCCCCTCTTTCACTTTGTTTATTTCAATTTTTTTTCACTAACAAGAGCTTGCAGGATCCATTTGGGTTTATGTAACAGCCCGGTTTTGACCCCGTTTGTGTTAAAGGTACATGATGTATATATTGTAATTAATAATGGTGAGGAGCTAAAGGAAAAATCCCCACAATCGATTTAGTTGTGTTATGTTTCAGCGATTGGAATCGTTGTCGATGGTATATCGTGCTATTCGGCACGTTATAGTTTTGGCATCATGTAAATATGTACTTTAATTAAAATGAACCTACAACCAGCTACGACGGTGCAATGATAATTAAAAGGGCATGATTTTTCTAAGGATAAGGCGGGGGGATTATCAAACCTTGGCCCTATGGGGAAAAGCCATGTGTCAGCTGCTGAACCCATTTGGTTGTCAACCACCCTTTTTGTCTTACTCACCTTCCCTTGTCTTATCATCCAACTACCACATTAAACCCCTGATGTTAGTTGGGGAAGTTATTGCCTGGTAGTGGTGGGTGTGGCAGGACTGTCAGTCCTTGCCCACGCGCCCACTCCACCAGCAGAATCTCCATCTTCGCGTGGGGAAGGAAGCAACATATTCCATTCTCTCCAAGCTTTCTCATCTTGACGCACAGGCTAGAAGTGGCCATCCTTACGTGGAGACATTCTGTTTTTCTTCACGCACCGATTGGGATCCTCCATCGTTTTTTCTGATGCAAAGAGCTGGGGATGCAGTTTCGGTCATCCATGATTCCTGTGAATGAGCCATTCATGTTCTGGGCTATGTATTATGTTTTCCCCTATCCAGGCTGAGAATCAAATCTTCTCTTCCATTTTCAGGTTGTGCATCTCCCGTTGTTTCAGTGGTGAGACTGGGGCTAATGTTCTTACCATGATTGATGGTTTGCTGTTGGTTTCACCCATGATTTGTTTTGTTGTGGTTCAGCTACGTTTTGGACTATTGTAGATTCTTATTGAGTCATTTTGGCCACGATAGGGCCAAGAACGACTTAGGAATCGATTTCCTTGTCACGCTGTCAATACCCTATTTTGTTGCGTGTATGCAGTGGTCGGTCTTCAGAGTATGTGGGAGTGGGATGAAGGCTTGGTTTGCTTGATAAACCTAGGGTGTTTGGGGAACCACATAGACAGAGATAGAGGGTTGGATTTCTTCTCCACAACCCCTGAATACAACTGGAAGGGAGGTTAGGTTCTGAGGGACTGTGTGGCAGATAAGGGACTGATTTCTTGGTGTTGGGTGTGTGTGGGTGTCCTAGAATTCAAGCTAGTTCTGGTGTAGGAGTCCTTAGCTCTTCAATGAGCTCACCAATTTTAGCATTCAACTTTTCCCAGCTCCTTGATGGCCTGATAAACCCTACTGTGTTGGCTTGGCTAATTTGTGTATCCTTGGCTATGTGTAATCCTTCTTAGTCCCTTATTCCTTGGGGAAACATGCCCAGCTCGGGGGTGGCATTGTTGCTGAGAGATTCATGAGCACACTGGCCTATGGTTGGGTGGAACATTCCAGCGACGTAGCTGGTTGCGGGACGAATTACTCATAAGATAAGTATTATTGACTATTCTGTTTTTTCAATCATATTTATTGTTAATAAATTATGATAAACATGTTGAATGCTAGAATGTATGGTTTTGCTTCCATTGTATGTTAAACAATTATGCATCTCTGCATGTTTTATTTTCAAGCATTTTATTTCAGTTTATATGTATGCCAAACTTCATGGGGCTAGTTTCTTGGATGGTTACTGGCATGGTAGTTTCCTCTTCATCGGTCGAAAGGTCGGGGATGTTACAGAGTGGTATCATAGCTATCGTTACAGCATGGGCCTAAATGGGCCGTGAAGAATCAGCTAGCAGAGGAAGGTTTCCCTCTGCCTAGCAAAAATCAAAGGAAATATGTGCATTACAAGAGAATTTTGAAAAATTCCTCTAAGTGTTGAGATCGTCGAATCGTCGGAGGAGTTAGTCTGAAGCCCCTAAGCAGAAGGTTTCTCGACGAGAACCATGGAATAAAAATTTCAGAAAATTTTCTAAGTGTCCAGAATGTCGGCCCATCAGAGGACTTAGTGGGAAGCTCCTCTGATGCAGTAGAAGCTTTAGTTAGAAGACCCTCCGACACAGACGATCGGTGACCAGTCAAGAATAGGGGAAGAAGGAGCCGCAGTTTCTTGGCTGTGTTGTTCAATGATGAGCCGCAATGGAAGAAGAAGAAAGGGAAGGCTCGTCGAAAGAGAGCTGAAGTGACGAAAATTAGACGTGTTGAGAGTCGATACATCGGGCGAGATAAGTCGACAAGGAGAAAAAAATTCGAGAAAAATTTTTGAAAATTTGTCTAAGTGCCAAAATCATCAGAAGTCTTTAGCTGAAGACTGCCGAAACATCGGGCCACTTAGATGAAAAGACTTTCGATGCGGCAAAAGGGAAGAATGAAAATTTCAGAAATTTTTGAAAATTTCTCTAAGTGCCAAGACCATCAGCTCATTGAAAAACCTAGCCAGAAGATCATCCGACACACACCACAGCAGCGGCAAAAATTAGATGAAGTATGAGCCGATACGTTGGCTCGACTTAACTGAAGATCGCCGAAACGACAGAGAAAACTAGTGGATGCAATTGCCAAAACATCGGCTCAGTTAGTTGAAAGATCGTCTGATATAGATAATGAAGGCGACGATACGTCGATGGAAAATAGAAGAAGTTGGAGCCGACGGAGCGGTGGGAGGAAAAGGAAGTGGACATAGGTGATGAAAGTGTCAATATGTCGACATAAGATAGATGATAAGGGCACCGACTTGGAGGAGAAAAGAGAATGAAAATTCTCTTAAGTCTTGAAACTGTCGGAAGTTGATCAGTGATGCTGAGCCGCAGTGTTGGCCGGGATCTCTTGAAGGACGTCGAAACATCGGCGAGATTCAGTGGATGGAGCAGCCGATGTGGCGAAAAATGTCGGGGAAAATTATTTGAGTAAGTAGCCGACACAACGGCGATAAGAAGAGGAAGACAAAAAGAAAATTTTCCAAAAATTTTCCTAAGTACAGAAAACATCAAAAAAAGTTAGTTGATGGAGCAGCCGCAACGGCGGCAGAAAATAGATGATGATGGAGCCAATGCAGTAGTGGAAGGTAAAAGGAAGTTTCGTGAAAATTATTTAAGTTTGGAAATCATCAAAAATTTCTGTTTGATCGAGTAGCCGCAGTGTCAGCGAAGATCACTAGAAGACCGCCGAAACGTCGGCGAAGTTTAGTTGTTTGGTCCGCCGATGCGTCAGAAAATTTTATTTGTTTGGTCCGTTGACACATCAGAGAGAATTAGTTGATGAGACCACTGATGAGCGTCGAAAGAAAATTTTTGTTTGGGTCACTAATACATCGGAAGCTTAGTCAACTAAGGATTTGATACGTCGAAAGATTAGATGGGAAGAGGCCTGATTTTACAAAGGAAAATTTTTGCAGTTTTTCAGTGGGATTTTTCAGCGAACTTCAGCAGCTTTTCAGTGAGATTTCCAGAAGTTTTCCAGTGGATTTTCAGGGTTAAAAAGGAAGAAAAATTTTGAGTGGCTGAAGTTGGCATTCCAGACCATGAAGTCGAACCAGCTGTTATGTGGAAGAGGAGTTCCATGCAAAGATGAGGGACTTGAAAAGGAAAATTTCCTTAACCCCTGTCTCACTAATTATATTATTTTTTATAAGTTTGTTACATAAAATGTATGGGGATATGCTTTGCATGCATAGGATATTACATATTGGTAAGAATGGTGGGAATTATACATTTACAATGAACCACTAATGGTAAATATTGTATTGGTGTTGGTATTGGTAAAAAAACCAATGACAACATGAGCATAGTTGAATATGTTGTTGATGTTGATGAAGGTGACCAGCAACCTTATGGAGAAAGGGATAAGGCAACAAATCCAAGATCAAAGGTTGGTGAGTGGATTCTGAAATCTCCTGCAAGGGACCAACTAATTTGGTAATGTGAAGGGTGTAAGTAGGATCCATGCAGGTAATGGTTTAATTATGACAATTGCATGCAGTGTTGAAGGCAAGAGGTCTCACACCCTGTGTTTCATTAGAAGTTTACCCTACATTCATATAGAAATGTATCATGCCTATATATGCTGTTATGATCTTAGTAACCCAAAGGAAGTTGAGTAAATGTTGTAAATATGCATACATAAGTATGGGTGCAAATGTTGTGATGCATTGCATGAATGCATCGAGATAGTGCATGTGTTATTATGACTAACCAATGGCTGAAATGGTGAATTGTTGATAATTCTAGAATCCTTTCAAGAGTTGTTATGAATGCAGGATAGTAAGTGCATGAAGAGGGTAGTCATGATCGATTGGCTGCCAAAATTCTCCATGGAAGGGCAAGCTGGTACAAATGATATGCCTGTGAAGTAAGGAGTATCTAAACATTTCATTTAATTTGCATAAATGATGTGACTATACCTTGCAATTTAAATATGATAATGATTCACGTGAAGTAAATGAGTTTTGGTGACATTAATATGCTAACAGCTGGAAGCATTTGAATTCTATAATTCTGAAAATGCTTCAGTGATTGTTGCAGCAATGAAAAAGTTAAATGAATCAAGACTTACAAGTGTTTGGCTGATTGAAGTTCATATTTCAAGTAGATTGTTTGGGGCATGGCAATGTGGGTAATACCTTGACAAAGGCCAAAATCTACCATGAGAAAGAGACAAACCTCATGAGAAGAGTCTCATGGTTATGAAAATAGTTTGTATGTAGAATGGGTCGTCAATTTGAACTTGTAAATTTCAGATTTGAGAAATTGTTGACAACTACTAATCACTATTAGCTTGCATAGAATTGTGTCAGGAGGACGTGTTGTAAGTGGATGTTCATGTTATGATAGTAAGCATAAAATTATAATGGGATTAGTGGTACCGCTTACAAGAGACCAACAAATGAGGATCACCTCATTGCTAAGCAAATCAATTACTGTAGTAGATAGAGTTACAAATTCATATTGAATTTAATTACTAATGCCATTGCTTGGTTATGGAACAATCAAATTTGGATTGTATTAGGAGATAATGACTGACTGTTTGGATACTTGATGAATGTGCCAGGGGTACACATTGCAAGAAGACCATGTGTGATGGCATGCAGGAGCCAAAATTCATGGGGAGGTTTCCCCTACCTTGGAAATGGGTTTCAAGTGAAACTCCATTGGACATTTTGGAAATGTCCCATCTGCACTGCATGGTTGGTAAGAAACATGAGTGAGATGGTATAGATTATGTCGGTAAGACATGTGTGGGATATGGAATGTAAAAGGAGTTGGGATGGAAAACCGAGGGACTGTCAACTCATAGAAGGGAGCCCCCATTCCTCCTTAATGAAGGAATACTGCATCAGCAAATGGATAAGTGTTCTATGACCCTGGCTAAGAATATGCATGTCAAATTGTTAAATTCAATATGCAGAGCATGTTTTGATTTTATTTCCATTATGAAAGATTTCTTGAGTATGAATAGGGCCTACATGGCTCACATTGGAAAGGGGGTGCACACTTTCTCGATGTCGAGTCATGAAAGGGTTTTCAATATTGACTACACCCTAGGGAGTGGACGCACTCCTAGTGTTTCAATACTTGATAGTGAATGATATGAAGTATGATTACAGTTTTAGAGCAATAACACTGATGAGTTTGCTTATATTTCTTGTGTTGACAGGCTAAACAGATGCAGTGTTGACAGGCTGAACAAATGCAGTTGTGTTGATATAAGTGCATTGTTGATATAAGTGTATTGTTGATATAAGTACATTGTTGATATAAGTGTATTGTTGAGATAAGTGTATTGTTGATATAAGTGCATGGCCTGATAAACCCAACTGTGTTGGCTTGGCTGATTTGTTGATGGCCTGATAAACCCAACTGTGTTGGCTTGGCTGATTTGTTCCTTCCCAGTCGGTGTGAAGGTGTATTGGCTGGATAAGTCTTGGACTACCATGCCAATTGGGCAATTAAATTGACTGGTTTTAATGCTTATATTATGCTTGGCCTAACAGAATTACAATGATGCATTTCATAGGTGAGAAAAGTGAAATCCAATCATGCACATTGATCATGGCAGCAGACCAAAAGCTGTTGGACTTGGCTGGAAGTCTCCTTCAAAAAATTTCCAAGACCCAAGAAAATCTTGGAGAGATGCTCAAGATACAGAAAAGGCAGAATGAGATGAACCACCATATTTTGCAAGACTCTATTTGTTTGCAAAAGGAGGTAAAAATCCTTCTAGGAACAATACATAAAGGAAAGGAAAGTGGATCAATGATGAGTCATTCTTCCAATCGGTCCATGAAGAAATGTTCTAGGCATAAAGACTCAAAGGAAATTGAGCAGGTAAAGATGAAGCAACCAGCAAAATGCTGGAAATGTGGAGGGCATCATTACCATCGGGACTGCCCAACAAGGGAACATCAGGATGTTAGCAGCCACAAAGTTCCTAGACTTGAGGGTGAGCCAAAAGCTGAGAACTAGTAGAAGAAGCTCATGGAAGCCAAAGGGCTTGGTCCTGAAAGTTCAAAGTAAATAATTGAACGAAGGATAGATCTGCAAAATTTTGAAATTTTGGATGTGTTAATTGTATATGTATTCCTAAGTATTGGAACACCGAGGACGGTGTTATTCCAAGGGGGAGGGGAATGTAACACCCCAGTTTTGACCCCATTTGCATTAAAGGTACATGATGTATATATTGTAATTAATCGTGGTGAGGAGCTAAAGGCAAAATCCCCACCATTGATTTAGTTGTGTTATGTTTCAGTGATTGGAATCATTGTCGATGGTATATCGTGCTATCCGGCATGTTATAGTTTTGGCATCATGTAAATATGCACTTTAATTAAAATGAACCTACAACCAGCTATGACGGTGTAATGATAATGAAAAGGGCATGATTTTCCTAAGGATAAGGGGGGGGGATTATCAAACCTTGGGCCTATGGGGAAAAGCCATGTGTCAGCTGCTGAACCCATTTGGTTTTCAACCACCCATTTTGTCTTACTCACCTTTCCTTGTCTTATCATCCAACTACCACATTAAACCCCTGATTTTAGTTGGGAAAGTTATTGCTGGGTAGTGGTGGGTGTGGCAGGACTATCAGACCTTTACCACGTGCCCACTCCACCAGCAGATTCTCCATCTTCGCGTGGGTAGGGAAGTAACATATTCCATTCTCTCCAAGCTTGCTCATCTTCACACACAGGTTGGAAGTGGCCATCCTCACGTGGAGACGTTCTATTTTTCCTCATGCACCAGTTGGGATCCTCCATCATTTTTTTCACATAGAGAGCTGGGGGTGTAGTTTTGGTCATCCATGATTCCTGGAATGAGCCATTCACGTTCTGGGCTATGTATTATGTTTTCCCCTATCCAGGATGATAATTTGATCTTCTCTTCCATTTTTGGGTTGTGCATCTCCCGTTGTTTCAGTGGTGAGACCAGGGATGTTGTTCTTACCATGATTGTTGGTTTACTGTTGGTTTCACCAACGATTTGGTTTGTTGTGGTTCAGCTACATTTTGGACTGCTGCAGATTCTTATTGAGTCATTTTGGCTACGATAGGGACAAGAACAACTCAGGAATCAATTTCCCTGACAAGCTGTGAATACCCTGTTTTGTTGCGTGTATGCAATGGTCAGTCTTCGGACTGTGTTGGAGTGGGATGAAGGCTTGGTTTTCTTGATAAACCTAGGGCATTTGGGGAACCACACAGACAAAGATAGAGGGTTTGATTTCTTCTCCACAACCCCTGAATAGCACTGGAAGGGAGGTAAAGGTCGTAGGGACTGTGTAGCAGAGAAGGGAGTGATTTCCTGGTGTTGGGTGTGTGTGGGTGTCCTAGAAGTCAGGCTAGTTCTGGTGTAGGAGTCCTTAGCTCTTCAATGAGCTCACCAGTTTTAGCATTCAGCTTTTCCCAGCTCCTTGATGGCCTGATAAACCCTATTGTGTTGGCTTGGTTGATTTGTGTATCCTTGGCTATGTGTAATACTGCTTAGTCCCTTATTCCTTGGGGAATCATGCCTAGCTCGAGGGTGGCAGTGTTGCTGAGAGATTGATGAGCACACTGGCCTATGGTGTGGTGGAATGTTGCAGTGACGTAGCTGGTTGTGGGACAAATTAATCATAAGATAAGTGTTCTTGACTATTCCATTTCTGCAATCATATTGACTGTTAATGAATTATGATGAACATGTTGAATGCTAGAATGTATGGTTTTGCTTATGCTGTATGTTAAACAATTATGCATCTCTGCGTGTTTTATGTTCAAGCATTTTATTTTAGTTTATATCTATGCCAACCTTCATGGGTCTAGTTTCCTGGTGTAATATCTTCAGTTCTGACCCCAGTTGCATTAAAAGATTCATGATGTATATGTTGTACTTAATCGTGGTGTGGAGCTAAAGGCAAAATACCCAAAATCGTGGTTGTGTTATGTTTCGGCAATCGATATAGTTGCCGATGGTATATCATTCTATCCAGCACACAATAGTTTTGCATCATGTAAATATGCACATTAATTAAAATAAACCTACAGCCAGCTACAATGGTGCAACGTTAAATGAAAAGGGCATGATTCCTAAGGTTAAATGGGGGATTGTCTAACCCGTGGGAGCCACTGGGGAAAAGCCATGTGTCAAACCTTAAACCCCTGTTTAATTGAGGCAGTTAATGCTGAGTAGGGGTGGGTGGTAGGCTTTCCCCCACACATCTCCACCAGCTGGTTCAATAACACGTGGGCTGGGAGTGGTCTCCTCACACATTGTTTGGGATGTTGACTGATCTGTCCACTCTCTTGGATCATGGGTTGTTTGTTTTCATCAGGAAAAGTGGGGATAAAATGGATTACAATCCATTGATTGGGGGTTCACTCTCCCTTCTCTCGCTAGTGCTGGTCTATGGATCTGTTCTTCCTCCCATTCACGCAGGGGATCGTTTTCCCTTTTCCCATTATCGGACTATGTAAACCATTCATGAGAGGGACTGTGTGTATGTGTGTTACTCTCATGGATTTTTGGTCTGTGTACCTATTTTTCCCTTGTCCAGGATTGAGAATCGAACTTCTCTCCCATTTTTGGGCTGTGTGATGTTTCCATGGCTTAGTTGGGATATCGGTTGCTATTCTTCCCCTGAAACTGTGGCTTGTTGTGGTTTTCCCCCACATTGTCCGTTGCTATGAATGAAATCCTCTTTTGGGTATCGCTGAGTTTTTTTTGCCATGCTAGGGCCAAGAACAACTTTGAATCATCTTGCCTGACCTAAGCGGTGTTCACCTTTTCGTTTGGGATTGTCACCATGTTGTCTTCACCTTCTTCACAAAGATGTGAACTGTTTGTTTTGTTGCATGCATGCAGTGGTTGTTCTTCAGACTGTGTGGAGTGGGATTGAAGGCTGTGTATGATTGAGAAACCTGGGTTTGGGGAGCCACACAGGCAGAGTTAGATGGTTGGCTTTCTTCTCCACAACCCTGGAAGAGCACTGGCAATGGAAGTTAGGGCCTGAGGGACTGTGAAGCAAAGAAGGGACCGATTCCTAGTGTTGGGTGTGTGTGGGTGTCTTAGAGGTCAAGCAAGCTCTGGTGTAGGTGTCCTTAGCTCTTCCATGAGCTCACCAGCTTAGCATTTAGCTTCTCCCAGCTCCTTGATATTCTGATAAACCCTAATATGTGGGCTTGGCTAATTTGTGTACCTTGGCTATGTGTAAGCCTGCTTAGTCCCTTATTCCTTGGGGATTCATGCCCATCTCGGGGGTGGCAGTGTTACTGAGAGATTGATGAGCACACTGGCCTATGGTTGGGTGGAACGTTGCAGCGATGTAGCTGGTTGCGGGACAAGCTCTTTATAAGATATGTATCTTTGTCTATTTCATCTCTACAATTATATTCGATGGTTAATGAACTATGATGAACATGTTGAATGCCTGAATGTATGTTTTCTTCCACTGTGTATGTGAATGTATCTTAGCATGTTTTATGTTTTATGAATTTTATTTCAGCATTTTATGTATGTTCATGTTCATGGGGATAGTTTCCGGATGTTTAATGGTTTGGTAGAGTCCTCTTCATCGGTCGGAGGGTCGGGGATGTTACAGTATGGTATCAGAGCAAAGGTTGCAGCATGGGCCTGAATGGGTTGTGAAGATGCAGTGACAGAGCCATCATTGCAGCATTGGGCCTCAGAGGGCCATGAAGAACCAGTTACAAGAGTCAGGTTTCCTTTTTCCCTGAAGAAAATCAATGAAAGATAGGAAATTCATAAATATTTGTCTAAGTGCCGAGCCATAGGATCATCGGAGAACTAAGTGGGAAGCTTCCCTAATACGTCTAAAAGCGTAGTCAGAAGGCCATCCGACGAGGGGAAGATGGAAGAGAATTTTTTTTTTTTAAGTCTAAGTTACAAACCGTCGGTGCATCGAAAGACTTAGTGGGAAGCCCTTCCAATGCAACGAACAGATTAGTCTATCAGCCGTCCGATACAGATCCCGGCCATCAGCGAAGTTTTGTTGTTTGGATTGGCACCAATTAGCTGATCACACAACTGATGAAGTGGAAACCATCGGTAGAGGATAAAGGAAGTTTTGCAAAAAAATAGTTGAAGGCGTAGCCGCAGTTTCGGCGGAGATCTCCTGAAGACTGTCAAAACGTCAGAGAAACTTAGCTGTTTGAGGAGCCGATGCAAGGGAAGAAATTTTCTGAAATTTCTAAGTGATGGAACCATCGACGAAATTTAGAGATTTGGGTCACTGATGAGGCAGAAAATTTTTGTTGTTTGACACATTGAAGGAGAATAGAAGATGAAATCGCCGAAACGGCAGCATTGAGTAGTTGTTCGAATCGCCGATGTTGTCGACAGAGAAAAGACAAAGGAAAGAAAATTTTGGAAAAAAATTTTCTAAGTCCGATCATCGGCGATCAGCAAAATTTAGTTGATTCCATCGCCGATGATTATACGATGGGAGCACCAACACATCGGCGGAGATCCCATGAAGGCCACCAAAACACCGGCTCAATTAGTCGAGACCATCGACGAAATTTAGATGATGAACTAGCCATTGCGCTAGCAAGAAAATTTCAGAAATTTGTCCAACTTTTAAGACCATTGGCGATCGGCGGAAGTTAGACGATGGAACCGCCGATGAATACATCGAAAACATTTAGCTAATTGCACACCTGCCATTGCAGCTGGTTAGTGGACTATCCTTCCGATGGATAGTGGCTTCAACCGTCGATGTCGCAGTGACTAGTGCTTCCAACAGTCGATGAGAAGAAAAATTTTGAAGATTTTGTTTGAGTATAAGGTTGTCAAAAAATGGATAAAGTTCAAGCCGAAGCATCGGCTCAGCTCAGCTGAGGGATGCCAAAACAGCGGCAAAAGACAGAGGATATGAGCCCCGAGACCGTCAGCAGAAGGTAAGTTTCGGCAAAAATCAGTGGACGTAGTTTTCAATACATCGGTGGAAAAGAAGGGAAGCTAGTTGGTTGAGCCACCGATACGGCGGCTGGAAGGAGGAAAAGATAACACGCAAGGATTTTCGGTAATTTGTTTAAGTCCAGAAAAATAATTTGAAACTTCTCACTATCCTTCAGGAAAGGTTCTCCAAAGCTTCGTCGGAGATGATCGCTAGAACAGAGCCATAGTTTTGAAGATGAATAGTCGACGAGAATGCTGAAACGTCAACAAAAGCTAGAGGATGAAGCAGCCAATGCCATTGGCAAAAAAAAAAACAAGATGATAGTTGGTTGAACCGCTGATAGCGACGACGGAGTGAAAATTTAAGAAAAAAAAATTTCTAAGGTGAGAAAATCATCGGCGATAGGAGAAAGTTAGTGGTATTGATCGCCGATGAACATCGACAAGAATTAGCTGATGATGCGTCCACCATTGCGGCTATTTAATAGACAATCCACCCAACAGATAGTTGCTCCGATATTCGACGTGGCGAAAGGCAAAGAAAGAAAATTTGTGAAAATTTTCCTAAGTGAAGAAATTATTAGAAAAGTTTAGTTGTTAGGATCGCCAATGACTAGAGGATGAGATCGCCAATGGATAGAAGAGGAAGCTGTCGAGGCTAGTGAAGTAGATCGGCAAAAATTAGTTGAAGGAAGAGCTGATGCAAATAAGAAAAAATTTTGAACCCATCGGCGATCGGTGAATGATAGATGATTAGAGCGTCGATCAGCGGAAGATAGTTCATCAAGCGTCCATCGTTGCGGTTGTTTAGTAGACTACCCTTTCAATGGATAGTTGTTCCAACCGCCAATCGGAAATTTTTAGTTGATCAGACCACCGATCAGGAAAAGTTAGCAGATGGAGAACCATCATTGCGACTGCCTAAGAGACTAACCATCCGATGAAATAGCGTAGCCGATCATCGACATATTGGAGGCAAGTTGCTATCTGGTCGCCGCAACAATGGGAATGTTAGTGATTTGGATCCCCGATGCTGCGGAGAAAATTAGTGGTTCCGACCACCAACAGAGTTATGGCTATGGAAACTCCAGTTAGTTTGCTTCCTGCCATTGTGGAAGCTTAGAGAACTAGTTTCCCCATGGGTAGAGGATCTGATTTCCAACATACGGGCATCACCGATAAAGATTGAAAGATTACAGTTAATGAGACCACCAATCAAAAAATTTAAGGCCTGTGGAACCATCATTCTGGACATATATGGGAATAAATGTCCGATACCTCAATGACATGTCGTCCCGACCACCGATGCAGTAATATTTAATGGTTCTAATCGTCGATTAAGTTTGGAAGGTTAGATGATTACGGACCCATCACAGCGAAGAAAATTAGTGGTTCTAGCAGCCAAAACGCCAGAAGGAAATAGATGAAAAGGCCACCGATGAGCGCGGAGAAAACTAGAGCTTTTGGTCATCGAAACGTCAGGAATTTAGTTGGAAAGAGATCCGACTGGAGCAACAGGAATTTTTGAGTTTTTCAAAGTGGATTTTTCAGTGATTTCAGCAGATTCAGTGAAATTCTTAGCAGGATTTCAGGGTTGAAAGAGAGAAGAAATTATAGAAGGATAAAGTTAGCATTTCATACCAAAATACAGTTGTGTGTTTTGCCTAAATTTGATGAAAATCGTCATTTTAGAAGTAGGTGTGGTTTTCACACCTGAGGTCATAATGAAGCACATGGATAGGCATTAGAAAGCTTATCCAGCAGGGAACAAGGATGAATCCCTAGAGTTTGAATGTGGTGCTACAAAGTACTAGTGGTTGTTAGTATGGACAAACCAGTTGTTATGTGGAAGAGGAGTTCCATGCAAAGATGAAGGATTTGAAAAGGGAAAATTCCTTAAACCCTGTCTTTCTAATTATAATTACATTTATAAGTTTCATACATGAAATGTATGAGGATATGCTTTGCATGCATAGGATATTACATGTTGGTAAGAGTAGTGAGAATTATACATTTATAATGAACCACTAATGGTAATTATTGCAGTGGTGTTGGCATTAGAGGGAAAACCAACAAAAACCTAGACATGGCTGAATATGTTGCTGATGCTGATGAATGTGACCAGCAACCCTAAGAAGAAAGGGATAAGGCAACAAGTCCATAATCAAAAGTTGGTGAGCAAATTCTGCAATCTCCTAGAAATAACCAGCCAAACTGGTAATGTCAAGGGTGTAAGTAGGACCCATGAAGGTAAGAGTTTAATTATGACAATTGCATGGAGTGGTTAAAGCAAGAGGTCTCATACCATGTGGATATTTGAATTTTATACTTCATTCATACAAAAATGTGTCATGCATGCATGTGTTGTTATGAGCTTAATAGCCCAAAGAAAGTAAGTATTGATGGTCTTGATTATAGAAATGCATCCTATATGAAGTAGTCATGGTTAGGCCATGCATGATATGTTTTAATGCAAAAGTAGTCCTGAATCAAAAAAGGTAGCATTGAGTGGATATGCATTAAAAGATTTCATAAATCTTGTGGTTCTGCATTGAATAGATGCATATGAAAAGTATGAGTCAATATTGTAGATATGAATACATAAGTATGGGTGCAAATGTTGTGATGCATTGCATGAATGCATAAATATATTGCATGTGTCATTACGAATAACTAATGGCTTAAATGATGAATTGATGACAATTCTGGAACCATTTCAAGAGTTGATGTGAATGCAGGATAGTAAGTTCATGAAGAAGGTAGTCATGATCAATTGGCTTCTGGAAATGCTCTATGGAAGGGCAAGGGGGTACAAATGATACGCTTGTGAAGTAAGGAGTATCTAAACATTTCATTTAAATTGCATAAATGATGTGACTGTACCCTATAATTTAAAGTATGATAATGATTGCGTGAAGTAAATGGGTTTTGGGTAATATTGATATGCTAACAGCTGGAAGTATTTGAATTTTATAATTCTACAAATGCTTCAGTGATTGTTGCAGCAATGGAAAAAGTTATATGCATCAAGACTTACTAAGTGTTTGGCTGATTGAAGTTCAACTTTCAGGTAGATTGTTTGGAGCATGGCAATGAGAGTAAGACCATGACAAATGCCGGAATCTACCATGTGAAAGAGCCAAACCTTATGAGAAGAGTCTCATGGCTGTGAAAATATTTTGTATGCATAATGAATTGTTAAATTTGAATTTTAGAATTTTGGATTTAAGAAATTGCTGACAACTACTAATCACTATTGGATTACATAAGACTGTGTCAAGAGGACGCATTGTAAGTGGGTATTCATGTTATGCTAGCAAGCATAAAATTATAATGGGCATAGTGGTGCTACTTACAAGAGACCCACAATTGAGGATCACCTCATTGCCAAGCAAATCAATTTCTGTAGTAAACAGAGTTGCAAATTCTCATTGAATTTAATTACTAATGTCATTACTTGGTTATAGAACAATCAAATTTGGATTGTATTATCAGATAATGAGTGACTGTTTGGATATTTGATGAATGTGCCAGGGGTACACACTGTAGGAAGATCATGTGTGATGGCCTGCAGGAGCCAAACTTCATGGGAAGGTTTTTTCCTTATCTTGGAAATGGGTTTCGGGTGAAACTCCATTGGACATTTTGGGAATGTCTCATCTGCACTACATGTTTGGTAAGCAACATGAGTGAGATGGTATAGGTTATGTTGGTAAGACATGTGTGGATACGAAATGTAAAGAGGAATTGGTATGGAAAACCGAGGGACTGTCAACTCAGAGAAGGGAGCCCCCATTCCTCCTTAACGAAGGAATACTGCATCGACAAATGGATAAGTGTTATGTGACCCTAGCTAAGAATATGCATGTCAAATTATTAAAATTCCATATGTAGAACATGTTTTGATTTTATTTCCATGATGATTGATTGCTTGAGTATGAATAGGGCCTACATGACACACACCGAAAAAGGGTGCACACTTTTTCGATGTCAGATCATGAAGGGGTTTTCCATATTGATTACACCCTAAGGAGTGGACGCACTCCTAGTGTCTCAATACTTGATAGTGAATGATGTGAAATATGATTACGATTTTAGAGAAATAACGCTAATGAATATGCTTATATTGCCTGTGTTGTCAGGCTAAACAGATGTAGTCTAGTATTGTACACTAAATGGACAATGGCTTGAGCTCATCCTACCTTCTACTAAAGAGAACAGAGAAGGATACATTCTTGAGGGACTGTCAACTCAGAGAAGGGAGTGGTATCTTGTGTGATAGGGGGTAGTAGAATTAGAGCTCACTACTGAAAATGGTTGTTTATTGTTGATATAAGTGCATGTGTTATTGTTGATGGCCTGATAAACCCAACTGTGTTGGCTTGGTCGATGATTGGTTGTTGATATAAGTGTATTATTGAGATAAGTACAGGTGATTTGTTGACGGTATAATAAAACCAACTGAAGGTTGGATTGACTGTGCCTGATATATATATAAAAGGATGTTGTGAAGCAACTTGTGTGCTTACCTAACATCCAAGTCCATAGGTGATCCAAAGGCTTGCAAAGCGAAGCAGGATCCTGTGGACCAATGAGGAAACGCACAATACAGATAAGTATTGGATTATTTTGCAATTCCTGCTTATGAATATGCATGTGTATATGATTTAGTTATGATGTTTTAATTTCTTGTTTAAGAGATAAAAATCGATGGGAATAAACTGAACATGTGAATTTATTCAATGTTTGAATATAGGTATCGCTGGAAGCGAGGATTACGAAAGCATCCTAGAGGTGAATGTGTACATGTGACTATCCTGAAAAGCTTAGAATGAGCAGTAATGAAAGAAAAAAGGTGCTAGTATGACTATGAAGGTCCTAGCAACCGAGACAAACCATGTGGGGAGGCTCCATGGTTGAAAGGTCTGAAATAGACCGGAGACACTAAGTGTCATGACCAAGAGGGATTGGTCCAGCATTCATGGTTAAGTGAAAGAGGTTGAGAGCATGAAAATCCACAGCAGTGGTGTCGGTTCCAGGATGGAACCAAACAAAGAGGTGAAAAACTCTTGCTGCTCTCTCTTGCCTTTTAATTATATATATATATATATACATACTTATGCATTGTGAAAACAAAAGATTGTTGAATGCATGTATGGCTGAAAATAGGATGTGTCTATTTTCTTAAACTAATTATGAATGCTTGAATAGTTAAATCCCTGCCCAAGAATGGACATGAATGAGCTCATGTGCCTGTTGGGAAGGCATTAAAAATATGAAAGTCTCCTTGATGAGACTTGGACTGTCATGCCAATTGGGAAATTAATTGATTGATTTTAATGCCTATATTATGCTTGGTCTAATAGAATTTCAATGGTGCATTTCACAGTTGAGAAAAGTGAAATCCAGTAATGCACATTGATCATGGCAGCAGACCAAAGGCTATCAGACTTGGCTGGAAGTATTCTTCAAACAATTGCCAAGACCCAAGAAAATCTTGGAGAGATGCTCAAGATACAGAAAATTTCCTAGACTTGGGGACGAGCTGAAAGCTGAGAACCAGAAAGAGAAGCTCATGGAAGCCGAGGGGCTTGGTCTTGAAAGTTCAAATAAATAATTGAACGTGGGACAGATCTGCAAATTTTTGAAATTTTGATGTGCAAATGGTGTATGCATTCCTATGTATTGGAACACTGAGGACAGTGTTATTCCAAGGGGGAGGGGATTGTAATGTCCCCGGTTCTAAGCCTAGTTGCATTAAAAGATTCATGATGTATATGTTGTACTTAATAGTGGTGTAGAGCTAAAGGAAAAATCCCCACCATCGATTTGGTTGTGTTATGTTTCGGCAATCACGATCGTTGCCGATGGTATATCGTGCTATCCAGCACACAATATTTTTGTATCATGTAAATATGCACATTAATTAAAATAAACCTACAGCCAGCTATGACGATGCAATGTTAAATGAAAAGGGCATGATTCCTAAGGTTAAGGGGGGGATCGTCTAACCCATGGGAGCCATTAGGGAAAATCCATGTGTCAAACCTTAAACCCCTGTTTAGTTGAGGTAGTTAATGCTGAGTAAGGGTGGGTGGCAAGCTTTCCCCCACGTGCCTCCAGCAGTTGGTTCAGTCACGCACGGGCTGGGAGTGGTCTCCTCACACTTTGTTTGGGATGTTGACCGATCTGTCCACTCTCTTGGATCGTGGGCTGTTTGTTTTCCTAGGGAAGAGCAAGGATAAAATGGATTACAATCCATTGATTGGGGGTTCGTTCTCCATTCTCTCACCGATGCTGGTCTATGGATCTGTTCTTCCTCCCATTCACGCAGGGGATAGTTTTCCCTTTTCCCATTATCGGACTGTGTAAGCCATTCACGCCAGGGGCTGTGTGTATGTCTGTTACTCTCATGGATTTGCGGTCTATGTACCTATTTTTACCTTGTCCAGGATTGAGAATCGAACTTCTCTCCCGTTTTCAGGCTGTGTGATGTTTTTGTGGCTTAGCTGTGAGATCGGTTGCTATTCTTCCCCTGAAACTATGGCTTGTTGTGGTTTTCCCCCACATTGTTCGTTGTTGTGAATGAAATCCTCTTTTGGGTGTTGCTGAGTTGTTTTGGCCACTCTAGGGCCAAGAAAAAATTTGAATCGTCTTGTCTGACCTGAGCAGTGTTCACCTTTTTGTTTGGGATTGTCACCCTATTGTCTTCACCTTCTTCACAGAGCTGTGAACTATTTGTTTTGTTGCATGCATGTAGTGGTTGGTATTCGAACTATGTGGAGTGGGATTGAAGGCTGGGTATGCTTGAGAAACCTGGGTTTGGGGAGCCACATAGACAGAGTTAGATGGCTAGATTTCTTCTTCACAACACTAGAAGAGCACTGGCAAGGGAAGTCAGGGTCTGAGGGACTGTGAAGCAGAGAAGGGACTGATTCCTGATGTCGGGTGTGTGTGGGTGTCTTAGAGGTCAGGCTAGCTCTAGTGTAGGTGTCCTTAGCTCTTCCATGAGCTCACCAACTTAGAATTTAGCTTCTCCCAGCTCCTTGATAGCCTGATAAACCCTACTGTGTGGTCTTGTCGGATTTGTGTACCTTGGCTATGTGTAAGCCTGCTTAGTCCCTTATTCCTTGGGGAATCATGCCCAACTCGGGGGTGGCAGTGTTTCTGAGAGATTGATGAGCACACTGGCCTATGGTTGGGTGGAACGTTGCAGCGATGTAGATGGTTGCAGGACAAGCTCTTTATGATATAAGTATCTTTGTCTATTTCATCTCTGCAATTATATTTGATGGTTAATGAACTATGATGAACATGTTGAATGCCTAAATGTATGTTTGCTTCCGCTGTGTATGTGAATGTATCTTAGCATGTTTTATGTTTTAAGAATTTTATTTCAGAATTTTATGTATGTTCATGTTCATGGGGCTAGTTGCTGGATGTTTGATGGTTTGGTAGCATCCTCTTCGCCAGTCAGAGGGTCGAGGACACTACACCCAGATGGTTACTGGCATGGTAGCATCCTCTTCACCGGTCAGAGGGTCGAGGATGTTACAGTTTATCACATTTGCTTTTTGTGACACAATATTGGGCCTTGTCAACAACCTCAAAGTATTTTTCCTAACGTGGGAGTACTATACACCTTTGTGCATAATTTCCTACAACACCCTTACCCCTTAAACCTTTAACCCTAAACCCTTAAAACCCTAACCCCTTATACCTTTGCCCCAACCCCTTAATGGATATTGGTTAGAGGTCATAACTAGTGATCGAGGTTTATGTGTGTGTGTGTGTGTGTGTGTGGTGATAGAGGTTAGGGGTTATATGGGTCATGAGTCCAATTAAATATAATAGGGGTTATGGTTTAGTAGTTAGATATTAATAGTGATTGCGGTTGAGGATGATAGGATTCCAGGGCCAGGAATTATGATATTGGGTACTACAAGTTGGGTGTCATAAGTGTAATGGTTAGGTATGATATGGATAGGATTTACTTGTTATGAGTTATAAGGATTATGTGTTATAGGGGTTATATAGGTTAGGGTTTTTAGGGTAGAAGTTATAAATATCAGGGCTTAGGGTTTGTGGCATAGGTTTTATGAGTTGTGGGTGATAAATTTATAGGTTATAAGAGGTTAGGTATTGTAAGGTTTACTCTCCTTATTACTCTCCTAAATTCCCTAACCTTGAAACCCTCTACCCCTTAAACCACAAACCCCTTAACCATCTAGCCCCTAACCCTTAAACTACTAAACCCATAATCCCTAAAGCCCCTAAAAAAACCCTAATCCCTAATCCCTTAACCCATACCCCCTTAACCCCTAATGCACTATCCCCTTAAACCTAACCACTTAAGCCCTTAGCCCATAATCATTTAACCCACTAATCCTTGTACCCATTTTCCCATAATCCCTTAACACCTAATCCCTAAATCCCCTAACCCATAAGCCCTTAACTCCATTTACCCCTAAGCCCCCTTTGTCCACATTTTTACACCTTGTGAATAAAAAATACTAATTAAACATTGGTTATATATGAGTGAATAATGGATAGGTAGATACATGAACATAGGTTAAGAGTTAGATTAGATATATGTTATAGGGGGTATCCTTGGAAAACTTAATAACAATTTTGGTCCCCAACCAATAAATCCCCTAATCCCTTAACCCCTAACCTGGTAATCAGTTAATCCCTTAACCGCCTAACCCATAAACCCATTAATCCCTAATCCTTTGACCCCTAACCCATAAACCCCTTAATCTCTAAGTCGTTAAACCATAACCCCTAAATCCCATAACCCTTAAACCCATAAAAGGGTGAGGGTTATTTGCTATAGGTGTTTGGTTTATATGGGTAAAGGGTTAAGGGGTTACAATGGTTGTCGTTTAAATAGGTTGAGGGTTATAGGGAATATAGGGAAAGCATTAAATATATCCAAACATTACTTTTTATATGGATGAATGATTATCAAATCTATAGGTTTTAAACTTAAGGGGCTAAAATAACTAGTTTTTGGATGAAAGGTGATATAGGGTGGGAGTTATTTGGATAAGGGATTATATGGGTAGTAATGTTTACATTTTGAAGGTTATTAGCTACATGGGTTAATGTTTATAAATTTTATATGGGTTAGGTTAGGGGGTATAGAGGTTATTGTATTTAATAAGTTTTTATGGTTGGGATATAGAATTTAAGGGTTATAATGGTTGGTGTTACATCACTTAGGAGGAATATATGTTAAAATAAAGTTATTAATTTTAATGGAATAGGGTTTATAGGGATTATAAGGGATATGGATTCAATGTAAGTTCTTAGGGGTTGCAATAGTTATAAAGATAAATATTCCAAGGGTTTTTTTGCAGGGGTGGGGGTATACAAATAAAGTGAAATAAACCATAGGGTCTAGAAGATATAGGGGTTATATATTATATATGATGGAAGTATTAGGTTATAAATATTAAGGTTAAAGTCATAAATTTGAAAATCACTATAATGGTTAAGAGTTAAGAATTAGCAGTTATGGGTTTTATATAATATGAGAGTTATTAATAATTATTGTAGGATTAGGGGTTTTATAGGTTAGAGATTATAAGGATTATAATTTATTAAGGTTGGGATTTAGTAGTTATAATGGTGATAGAGATTATGGCTATGGATTATAGGGTTAGTTAGGTATTATATATTTTATGGGTTAAATGTTTTGATTAAGGATTATAGGAATAAACTTGAAGTTTTGGAGATTATGAGCTAAGAACTAGATTCATTATGTGTTATAAAGATTATTAGAGTTAGAGGCTAATGGTCAGTGGTTGTAAGGTAATAGGTATATATGGATTTAGGTATTATATGGGTTTAAAGTTAGGAACTATGGAATCTATGACTTATGTGGGTTTAGGTTTTCTAGGGTTTTAATGGTTAATGATATGTAATTTAAGTTTAAGGAAATATATAGCTTATCATATATAGATGTTATAGATTATGGTATTTATAGGTTATACAGGATAAAGATAAAGTGATAAGATTTATCATGTTTGTCAAATATGGGTTAAGAAAAAATGGTTTTAAGATTTAGAGGTTATAAGATATCATGATTATGGTTTGGGACAATTATAGGGGTAGTTACATGTGAAAGGTTCTAGGAGTTAGTGTTATCAGGGTTATAATAATTAAACTTTAAGGTTTTGGGATCAAAAGTTGTAATGGTAACGGAATTAAAATATAAATAATTATAGGTTAAATGGTTTGGAGGTTAAGGTTGATAAGGGGTATAAGAGTTGGTGCCTAAAGTGGTGAGGATTATTGGCTATAAGGGTTTGGTTTATATGGGTAAAGAATTAAGGGATTAAAATGGTTAGTTTTTAAATGGGTTGAGGTTTACAGGGAATAGAGAGAAAGGATTAAATTAGTTTAGATTAAAACATTACTAGATATATGGATGAATGGTTATAAGAGTTATATGTTTTAAATTTTAGGGGCTAAAAGAATTAGGTTAGGAGTGAAGTGTGATAAAGGGTAGAGTTATATGGGTAAGGGATTATATGGGTATTAATGTTTAGAGTTTATAAGTTTTAATGGATAGAATTTTTAAGATTTATCCCAATTTACTCATGACCTCCTAATCCCCTAATCCTTGATCACTTAAACCCCCTAACCATTAACCCATTAAGAACTAACCCCTAAACCATTTAACCCCTAACCCATTAAACCCTTAATCCCCTGTCCCTTATTCCCTTAACCCCATTAATTAAATAATATGGCTTAATTTTTACCAGTTACGGGTTAATAGTAGTTAGGGTTAACGATAATAAAAGTTCAGGCTTAGAAATTATGATATTAGGCATTACACTGTGTTGTTGTAATTGTAACTTCAGAAGATATTATGTTGTATATTATTATTGTACTTTGTTGTACCCCCGTTCAAAAATGTTTTTCCTTCTATAGGGATGTCATTATTATGATTGGTCATTGAGTTAAAACCTATGTTGTAAGTTGAGGCAATAGTCCCCAGAAGAAAAAATATAAAATGTATTTTGAAGTCTTCCAAGGTAAGTCGGCCCCAATTACAGAAATTGGTCGACCTAGTTAGTTAAGTGAGTCACACAGCTGAAGAATATAAATAGGGAGGCACCCTCCCTCATTTGGAAACACACTCTCAAGTTCGCATAAGGAGAGAGAGAAGACAAAGTTCGCTAGAGGAGAAAGAGAGAGAGTTGCAGAAGAATTCTTATTCTTGGGTTTTTCCATCTTGTGATATTGTATTACTAATGAAACTATTCTGAGGAATTTTGCAGGGTTTTCTCCTTTATGGTTTCCTCGAGGAAAATCATTGTGTCTTGTGTATCTTTTTGTTCTTTTTATTTCAGTTAAAAATCCTAATCAATTTGAATTAAAGTAAAAACTCTAACATGGTATCAGAGCCACTCTAAAACAAGGCATTATGTAACAGTGGAAAACTAGGGATTCGTAGTTCAAGGTCTTCTCTCCACAGATCATCAAGAAAAGAGGGCTAGGATAACTCACCCTAGGAGGGCATATCTTTTGGAGGAAGCATAATCAAATTTGAAGAAGTTTCATTTTTTACCCAAACACAAGTGCCAAGAGAAACTAGGGCATCATACTTTTGGAGTTTCCATCCACTGAATTTGGAAAAGGACCTAATTAAATGACTTGCCTCAAGTAGGAAAATATTTCTATCTAGACATAATTCCAAGATTCCAAGTTTGGAAAATTAGGGTTTCTCTATGGAACCCTAGGTTAGCCAACTCCAGAACCAGGTTGGGAATCTCAAATTGGTAAGATCTAAGTCTATGTTAATTCCATTTGAGGTCCTCATTTAAAAATTACTTACCACACCCATAGTGGCGATAATCTTGAGGGAGCTGACAACTTTCGAGCAAGGAAGTATAGGATCTCCCTAACCCTTGAAGAAAATTATTTGGATAAGTATATCAGTGAGGAAGTTCCAGCCCTAGAGGGAGATGAGGCTAAGGATATCCATAAGAAGAACATGATCAAGGCCAAGAGAATTATTGTGTATTATATTAAGGATCATCTTATCCCTCATGTGTCATCCTTGAAGACGCCAAGGAAGTGTTTGATGCTTTGGTGAAGTTATTCAAAGGAATAACATCAATCGGAAGATGACATTAAGGAACTAGCTCAACAATGTGAAGATACGAAATTCAAAGACCATGCAATCAAGGCTTCACGAGTGTTGCCCAAATCAAGGAACAACTAGAAGTATCCAAAGAGAATGTTCAGAAGGAGATATTGTTATGACCACCTTGAATGGTCTCCCAAGATCATGGCATTTATTCATTCAAGGAATATGTGCCAGAAAAAAGATGATCACTTTCAGCAGAGTTTGGGAAGAATGCACCCAAGAATAATCTCAGCTCATAACAAAAGAAGAGAATATGGGAGAAACTAATGATCCATCTCTCACAATCCACACCAGAATAAAACACAACAAGAGGGAGGACCATCATCAAAAAATACAAAGGAAACCCAGAAGAGATCTACATAGTATTGGATGTTACACATCTGATGATAAAGGACACTACTCTAGATATTGTCCCAGAAATAAAGTCTCCTCCAACAAGAATTCCAACAAGAAAATACATCATGATCACATCGCTGAAGATGATGAACCAACAAGAATTAGAGAAGAAATAGTTGATTCTTAAAGTGATAAATAATATGTCTTAATCTCATCACTCACAGACACTATCACACATGGGCGTAATGATTGGATTGTAGATACTGGGGCATCCAAACATATGATGGGATACAAAGAATCATTCATCAATCTATATGAGCATTAGTCACCTCACAAGGTGAAACTTGGGGATGATTATCAATACCCCATAAAAGGAAGTGGAGAAGCTTCCTACAAGATAGATTTTGACAAATCCCTGAAGATGAACAATGTTCTATATGTTCCAGGACTGAAGAAGAATCTTCTCTCCATCTCTGCACTATATGCAAAGGGAATAAGGGTTGCATTTGTTGATGGAAAATTCCTAATTTGGCCAAAAGTAATGACAATAGATGATGCAATAGTAATTGGAGAGAAAGAGGGAGGCTTGTACAAATTGAAGGGACAACCTAACAAGAATTGGTTCATGAATCAATAGAACCAAGTGAACTATGGCATAGAAGGCTTGAACATGTGCACTATAGAGCACTACCTATTGCATGCAAAACAGTTTCAGGACTTCCAAAAATCCAGACAAAACATGAAGGCATTTCCTAGGGATGTGCGCAAGGAAAGAATGTAAAGAAGGAATTTTCTAGTAGTGAAAGAAAGAAAAATTGATATTGGATATAGTCCACTTATCTATATGCAGGCCCATGTCATCCATATCACTAAGGAAGTATGTATATTATGTTTCCTATATAGATGACTTATCTCGTAAGACTTGGATCTATTTCTTGAAAAGAACAAATGAGGTATTCGGTAAGTTCAAGGAATTCAAATCCTTCGTCGAAAATCACACTGAGAGGAATAGCAAGACTTTGTGTTCAAGTAATGGTAGAGAATTCACCTCAGAAGAATTCAGGGATATTTGCAGATAATCTAGGATTAAGAGGGAGTTGAGCACTCCATACAATCCTCAATAGAATGTCGTTGCAGAACAAAAGAACAGAACCATAATGGAATGAGAAAAATCAATGCTACATGACCAGGATCTTCCGATGCACTTGTGGAAAGAAGCAGCAAGGACAATTGTGTATGTACATAACCTTAAACCTCACCGAGTACTAGACGACAATACTCTAGAAGAGGATTTCTCGGGTGAGAAACTAGAAGTAAGCCATCTCATGATATTTGGTTTCCAAGTGTGAATACACATCCCAAATTAAAAGAGGACCAAGCTCAATCATTCAGGATGGAAGGGAATATTCATAGGATACAACGACACTTCAAAGTCCTATTGAATATACTTACCAAGATTTAAGAATATTGACATCAGCATATACATAACATTTGACGAAGACTCAACATACACCAGATCAAGAAAACTACTTTTTGAAGAGGTTGAAGAACCTAAAACAACTAGAGTCAAAGACACTGCAATGGAAGAAGAAACCTCAAACTACCATGAAGATCACAACATGACAGAACCACAAGAAACTGTAGAACCACTTCACGAGAATAAATCTAACAAAATAAAACCAGCATGGCCACAAGAACTAATACAAGATGCATAGAGATATGGCACTCCATATGGGATACAGAGAGAAAGGAAAATACCTAGACCATACAATAGCTATGCAGCCCTTCTATGTGACAATGATTCATAAGGAACCTTCCAACTACAAAGAAGCATCAGAAAAGAAAGAATGGAAGGAATCCATGGTCGAGGAGTATGTTAGTTTTTCATCACATTTAAGCTAGCATTATGATCTTAGGATCTTTTCACTGAGAGAATAACAAGCACAGCAATAAAACACAAGCATATCACAAGAGACAAGAGACACAAAGAGTTTTGCTCGGGGAAACCATAAAGGAGAAAACTCCGCAACTTCCTCTAAGATAGAATCAACACCAAAACAGTAAGAGATCTCCCAAAATAGTAGTAGTCTTCTGTCTTCTGTCTAGTCCCAAAATTTCCTTCTCCAGTAGTGCGCCACACTTGGGAGAGCAAGTGATGTATTTAACAAGTGATAAATAGAGAGACTCTCACTCTCTATTTATATTCATCCGTTCACTTGAATTGCCTTTTCACACGTAGGCTCAACCTAATAATTACTACTCGAGCCTACACCTTAATTAGTGTATAATAACTCAAGTGCCCCGAAACTGTGGGGACTTACCTAATGACTTGATATGACTTGATTACATTATTAATCCTCCCGATCGGAACATCGGGGCATGACCACATGACTCAAATACATAATAGAGACATCCCGGAATAAACATCGGATTACAATATATAAGATACATAGAAGAATACATTCCGAAGTTACATATACATCAACACTCCCTCTTAACTAGGAAGGTATTCTTTCAACACAATTTTCAGCACTGGTCTTCTTCTCTGTATCAACTGGATCATCTCGTCTTCAAGTCATCTTCGTATTCAAGTCATCATCGGATCTGGCTCATCTCTCGATCTGGATCATCATCACTAGACTGGATCTGGATCATCACTCGATCTGGATCATTACTGTTGGATCATCATTACTGGATCTAGATCATCACTCGATCTGGATCAACACTGGTGCTATCTCATGATTCTTCTCGTCATAGGAAGTTCTACAGAGCCAACCGTTTTTCATGCTGGTTGTAGGCCTACCCTCATGTAGGTCTTCACCCAGCACTTATATCTGACCTACTCGTCAGAAAGGCACGCCCAAACTCACATCTGATCATCTAGTAAACTACAATCCCATCAGAAAGGCCCAGCATTCACATTCACCAGCATGATAGGACACACCTACTATCATCTGTGAAATGGCTCAACACTTACAACCACCAGCATGATAGGACACACCTACTATCATCTGTGGAAAGGCACAGTGCTCACATCCACCAGCATGATAGGACACACCTACTACCATTTGTGGAAAGGCTCAGCACTTACAATCACCAGCATGGTAGGACACACCTACTACCATCTGTGAAAAGGCTCTGCACTTACAATCACCAGCATGGTAGGACACACCTATTACCATCTGTGAAAAGGCACAGCACTTATAGTCACCAGCATGATAGGACACACCTACTATCATCTGTGAAATGGCTCAACACTTACAACCACCAGCATGATAGGACACACCTACTATCATCTATGACAAGGCTCAGCACTTACATCCATCCAGGCGAGAACACATCCTGCTCACAATGATGGAAGGGCATGCACTCATATCTAATCATGAGGGGAACACATCCCAACAATCATATCAGAGTGGCCCCCAGTCCTCCTCGACAGAGCTACCTGGTAACTAACCAGGCGCCTCCATTCTCCTAGAGAATGGCAGTTTCCCTTACATCCGACTTGCTCGTCAGAATGGCCAACACTCACATCTGACATAGAAGGAACTTAATCCTTTAGCCATGAGCAGAATGGTTCAGCCCTTACATCTGACCAAGTGGGAACACATCCCTTTATCACATTAGAATGGCTACTCAGTTCTTACACTGAGTGTTCCTGGTAACTGACCAGGTGCCTCCATTCCTAGAATGGCAATTGCTCTTACATCTGTCCTGCTCGACATAATGGCCAGCACTCATATCTGACATGGAAGGGAGCAACCATACCACCATGACAGAATGGCTTAGCCCTTATATCTGACCTACTCGTTAGAATGGCTATGGATCTCAGCACTCATATCTGACATAGAAGGAACCAATCCTCTCGCCATGACAGAATGGCTCAGCCCTTACATCTGACCATGGAAGGAACCAATCCTCCCACCATGTCAGAATGGCTATGGGTCTCATCACTCTCTCTGGGAGGAAGCCTCGATCTGGAGAACACCAAGTCTCTCTCTGAAGTACTTGAACTTTATCCTAGCCAATGGCTTCGTCAATACATCAGCTATATGTTCCTCCTTCGCAACATACAGGAGCTTCACTGCTCCTCTCTGCACCATATCCCTGATATAGTGATACTTGATCTCGATATGCTTCGACTTGTCATGAAACACTAGATTCTCTGACAACTTCACGCAACTCTGGTTTTCACAAGTAGCATCTAACTGGAGATCAAATATATCAAACAGTAGCTTCTGCAGCCATACTGCCTCACAGCTAGCTAAACAAGCTGCGACATACTCTGCTTCAGCTGTACTCAGTTCCACACAGGATTGCTTCCTGCTAAACCAAGAGATCACACCTGGTCCCATACTGAAGCAACATCCCGAAGTACTCTTCCTGTCGATGGCAGTTCCTGCCCAATCTGAATCAACATAACCCTCCAAGTTAATCTTCTGATTCGCATCGTACTTGAGCCCATAATCAATTGTACCCTTCAGGTACCTCAAAATATGCTTTGCAGCAATCAAGTGAACACTTCTCGGATCTGTCAAGTACAGGCTCAAGGTGTTCATAGCAAAGCAAATGTCTGGTCTCGTGTTTGTCAGGTACATCAATGACCCAATCATCTGATGATACATCGTAGCATCAATCGACTCTAATGAAGCATCACTCAATAGCTTCAGGTTCGATGCCATAGGTGTGGTCATGCAGTCCATCATCCTGAATCTCTTCAGGATCTCTACTGCATACTTCCCTTGTCCAAGGAAGATCCCATCTGTACTCTGCCACACCTCCATGCCTAGAACAATAGTGCATCGACACATAACAGGAGCATCACTGGTCTTCTGTCTTCAACCTTGAAGCAAAGGTTGAAATCCACTTTACTCTCAGTAAAGCCTAGAATCATCAGTAATCTTCACATCCTGTCGTACCATGTCGAACCTCAAGATCTTCTGCAATCACTCCCTCTGAAGCAGAGCATCATACTCCCTCTGTATTCCGTACTCTATGCACTGAAACATTCTGTACTGGAGTGACAAGTAGTATCCATCTAGGATCACTAGATACTAAGATCCTCTATCTTGAACTTCTTCAAAATTTCAGCTTACACCCATCTGTGAGCTTGTCATCCTCTATCAACCTTGTGGCAAAGGTTAAGATATTCATCAATATCATCATGTATACGTTATCCCATGGGTGTCTTCTAAACTCGTACAAAGCCTTCTTTCATTTGCACACATGATTATGCATGTCATGTGACTTCACTTCTATTAGCTGTAAATGTTTCTTTGTAGACTATGCCTTCTCTTCATGAGAAGCCTCATGCTACGAATCTTGCTTTGTATCCCACGATGTTTCCATCTACTGCATGATGGAACTATGAACTTCTCTTCAGGTCTCAATACTACGCCCATAA
>LPNX010392669.1:0-115233 GCA_001517045.1 Pseudotsuga menziesii | reverse complement strand
TGTCTTCTTTGGCCTCGTCTCCCTCTGAAACTGGAACCTCTATACTCATGTAGGTGTCCAATCCAGTTTCTTCAGAGAGATCAAATACTTCTATGCTTGGATGTTTTCAACTTCACCAAGCTTATCATCAAGCTATTGTGATAGATCATATTGAAATGAGAACCTCAAATGGAAATACAAAAGATTAGATCTTACCGATTTGAGGTGTCCGTCCTTGTCCCGGAGTTCGTTGATCTAGGGTTTGTCGCAGAAACCCTAATTTTCAAAACTTGGAAACTTTCAGATATGATTGGACAAACAGATATATCTCTTCAAATGGAGATGTCCAATGTACTCCTTTTCTGAAAACAGTGGAGGGAAGCTCCCGAAACAGGAAGCCCTTATTTACTGATTTCTTCTGTAGAAATTTCTGTTACTGTTTCTATGATATATCCGAAATAACTGATCCTATGTGTCTAAAATTTCGTACTGAGGTAACCTCGCATGTTCCTGATCCAACACCATAGGTTTCATCAGAATTGGTTTCACCATTTGGGATTTATGATCCTTTTCCCAAGGTGACCTGTTACATGACTGTTTAGAACAGTGAAGTTGTACAGCATGCCACGTGTCACTGGTTCATCTTCTGAGTCTAATATTAGGACCACCAAAATTAAATTCCGTTCCCTTTCTAAAAAATCTTTAGTAATTCCATTTGGACCTCTGTAGCTCAATATATTGCAGATATCCCTAGATGTCCTGTTCAGGGATGAATTCTGGAAGAGGCTGGAACCCTAACTTGGAGATATCATATCTCCTGGAGTATAGAGAATCTGAGTCTAAGTTTTGGACACAGGATTAATAAATATTTTATATTAATCCCCTGCAATTTTCAGATTCTGAGACTTTTCCAATCTCGGAATATAGGGATTGTACCAAAACTTAGCAGTTTTAGTATTTAGGGTTTCTCCTAGCTCAAGGTCAAACTAGGGTTTGACTTTCCTGGAGTTTTACCCAACCAAATTTCTTGATTTAGGTCTCTAAACTTAAGTTTTGATGAAGAGAATAACCCTATGCTGGTCTCACTCAAAAATTCATCTTCTGTAGAAAGCCCTAATTTCCGCATCGAAGACTGAAAATGCTCAAAATCAAATTCTGCTTCGACAGAAAGATGTGCCCTTCAATGGGGAGTCATCTTAGCATACTTTTGCTGAAAATATGTGGAGGAAGATCCACAAAATAGGAATCCCTAGTTCCTGTAGCTACACAATGTCTTCTTCTCAGGTTAGCTCTGATACCATGTTAGTTTTTCATCACATTTAAGCTAGCATTATGATCTTAGGATCTTTTCACTGAGAGAATAACAAGCACAACAATAAAACACAAGCATATCACAAGAGACAAGAGACACAAAGAGTTTTCCTCGAGGAAACCATAAAGGAAAAAACCCCGCAACCTCCTCTAAGATAGAATCAACACCAAAATAGTAAGAGATCTCCCAAAACAGCAGTAGTCTTCTGTCTTCTGTCTAGTCCCAAAATTTCCTTCTCCAGTAGTGCGCCACACTTGGGAGAGCAAGTGATGTATTTCACGAGTGATAAATAGAGAGACTCTCACTCTCTATTTATATTCATCCGTTCACTTGAATTGCCTTTTCACACGTAGGCTCAACCTAATAATTACTACTCAAGCCTACACCTTAATTAGTGTATAATAACTCAAGTGCCCCGAAACTGTGGGGACTTACCTAATGACTTGATATGACTTGATTACATTATTAATCCTCCCGATCGGAACATCAGGGCATGACCACATGACTCAAATACATAATAGAGACATCCCGGAATAAACATGGGGTTACAATATATAAGATACATAGAAGAATACATTCCGAAGTTACATATACATCAACAGAGTACCAGTCAATTATGAATAAATGATGTTTGGGAGATAGTTCTGAGACCAGAAGAGAAGTATGTTGTGACTTCGAAGTGGATCTACAAGATCAAGAATGTTGTAGATGGTAGAATTTAAAAACACAAGGAAAGATTCGTGGCACTTGGATTCTCCCAGAAATAAGGCATATACTACAAGGAGACATTTGCACCCATAGCAAGGTACATTTCCATCATATCTATACCTGCATTGATTGTAGTAATGAAATGAAAGGTACACCAAATGGACGTCAAGACAGCATTCTTGAATTATGTAGTTGAAAAGGAAGTGTACATGGAGCATCCACTGGGATTTGAGACACATGATAGACAGATTCATGTGTGCAAGTTACAAAAATCCTTGTACAGATTGAAGTTGGCACTCAGGATGTGGTACAATAGCATGGACCGCTTCTTGATAAGCTTAGGCTTTACCAAGAGTAAAGCAGATTCCAACCTTTACTTCAAGGTTGAATAAGGAAGACTAGTGATATTCGTGCTATATGTAGATGACATGTTTCTAACATGTGGGGATGAACTCATTGTAGATTAAAAGAGGAGACTTGTTGCCGAGTCGAGATGAAATACCTAGGGATGTTGCATTACTTATTAGGCATGGAGGTGTGGTAGAGTGCGGATGGGATTTTCCTTGGTCATGGAAAGTATGTTGTGGAGATTCTGAAGATATTTTGAATGATATACTCGAAGGAAATGGCCACACCTATGGGACCAAACTTGAATATACTGTGTGATGCTTCATCAAAGTGAGTTGATGCCACGATGTATCGTCAAATGATTGGTTCATTGATGTACCTGAAAAATACAAGGCTAGACATATGATTTGTTATGAACACCCTGAGTCAGTTCCTGACGGATCCAAGACATGTTCACCTGATTGCTACAAAGAATGTATTGAGCTACTAGAAGGGTATAGTTGAGTATGGGCTTGAGTATGAAGTGAATCAAAATATTAACCTTCACGGTTATGTTGATTCAGATTGGGAAGGAAGTGCCACTGATAGGAAGAGCACTTAGGGATGTTGCTTCAATTTGGGATCTGGTATGATCTCATGGTTTAGCAGGAAGTAGTCCTGTGTAGCGCCAAGTACATCCAAAGAAAAGTATGTTGCATCCTATTTGGCCAGTTGTGAGGAAGTATGGCTTCGAAAGCTATGATATTATTTGTTTGATCTCTAGTTAGAGGCGACTTGTATCTTTTTTTACAAATAGAGTTATGTGAAGTTTTTGGAGAACCCGGTGTTTCATAACAAGTGGAGACACATTGAGATCAAGTGTCACTATATCCGGGATATGGTGCAGAGAGGAGCAGTGAAGCTCTAGTATGTGGTGACACACAAGCAGATAGTCAGTGTACTAACCAAGCCATCAGCCAGAGTGAATATCGAATGCTTCAGAAAGAGACTTGGTGTCATTCAAATCGAGGTCCCTAAAAAGAGGGAGTGATGAGTTCTCACATGGTGGAAGATGTAGGTGGTCCTTGGGACATAATGCACCTAGGGTGCTCCCGGCATGCTCCCATGCTGGAGATGATGAGAGACTGATGCACTAGAATGAGATCTCACACGGTGGTAGACACAAGTGGTCCTTGGGATGTAATGCACTTGGGGTGCTCCTGGAATTCTCCTATGCTGGAGATGTGGAGAACTCCATCGGTCACAAATACACTTGGTGTGCACCTAGGTGATTCTCGCATGGTGGTAGATGCAGGTGGTCCTTAGCATGTAATGCACCTAGGGTGATCCTAGCATGCTCCTATGTTGGTAGAACGTAGGTTAAATATTGAGATATGTAATGTACCTGGGGTGCTCTTAGGAGATTCTTGCATGGTGGAATATGTGGGTGATCCTCAGAATGTAATGCACCTAGGGTGATCTTGGTGATGCTCCCATGCTATTAGAACATTGGTGGTCTATTGGACATGAGGTGTGCATCTGGGATGCTCTCCGTGTGCGATGATGAGATGATCTGGATATGATGAGATGATGGTAGGAGATGCAGGTGATTGCTATGGAAATGTAATGTATGGTCATGTGTTGTACCTACATGATGACTTGCTCATGGATATGATGAAGACCTAGATTCGGGATAGGCCTACTCCCAGCATGAAATAGGGTTGGATCTGTAGAAACTTATTATGGCAGATAAATTCGAAATATGTCACTAATAAATTATTGACAATATGGTGACTATAGCAGCAGCGACGAGGATGATCTAGTGATAATGATGTGTCCAAAAGTGTTGATGACTATGGCGAGAGAGTACCTTCCTATTTAAGAGGGAGTGTTGTTGTAATTGTAACTTCGAAAGATATTATGCTATATATTATTATTGTACTTTGTTGTACCCTTGTCAAATATTTTTTTCCTTCGATCGGGATGTCATTATTATGATTGGTCATTGAGATAAAACCTTTGTTGTAAGTATGGGAAATAGTCCCCAAAAGAAACAATCTAAAATGTATTTTGAATTATTCCTAGGTAAGTCAGCCCCAATCAGAGAACTTGGTCGACCTAGTTAGTTAAGTGAGTCACACAACTGAAGAATATAAATAGGGAGGTTCCCTCCCTCAATTGGACACACACTCACTCACTCTCAAGTTCGTATAAGGAGAGAGAGAAGACAAAGTTCACTAGAGGAGAAAGAGAGAGAGTTTTAGAAGACTTCTTATACTTGGTTTTTTCCATCTTGTGATATTGTATTGGTGACGGAACTATTATGAGGAAGTTTCCAGGGTTTTCTCCTTTATGGTTTCCTCGAGGAAAATCTTTATGTCTTGTGTATATTGTTGTGCTTGTTATTCTTTTAGTTAAAGATCCTAATCAATGTGAATTAAAGTAGAAACTCTAACAACAAGTTGGGTGTCATAAGGGTAGTGGATAGGTATGATATGGATAAGATTTAATAGTTATGATTTATAGTTATTATGTGTTATAGGGGTTATAGTTACATTTTGGAGGGTAATAGTTATAGATGTTAGGGATTAAGGATTGGGGGATACGTTTTATGGGTTATGGGCTATAAAGTTTCATGTTAAAATGGGTTAGGTATTGTAAGGGTTACTCTACTAAATCGCTTATCCCCTAAACCACTAAACCCAAAACCCTCTAACTCCTAAACCCCCTAACCCCTAATCCATTAAACCTATAATCCCTAATCCCTTAACCCCCTAACCCCTAATTCAATTAAACCCTAGGCCCTTAACCCCCTAACCCCTAATTCCATTAACTGTGGGACCTTAACCCCCTAACCCATTAAGCCCTTAACCCCCTTAATCCATTAACCTGATAACCTCTTAAGACCTTAAGCCCTAATCCATAAATCCCCTAAGCACTAAACTCCCTAAATAATGGTTATAAATGCAATACATTTGAGTGTGTAGGGATTATGTGGATTAAGGTTTAGAAATTATAAGTATGAGGGACAATCAATTTTACACGTTAAACGTATTTTACAACTTATATGGGTTAGGGATGAGTGCGTCAAGACTATGGGATATATTAGTTAAGAGTTGTATGGGTTAGGAATAATATAGGTCAATCATTAGAAGCATTAAATATAAAAAATTTAAGATTGTAAGGTTTATATGATTATGCGTTATATTGGTTACTAGTTAGGGATTAAAATTCATAGTGAGTAGGGTTAATATGATTTAGGGGTTACATGAAATAAAGGTTGGAGGTGAAAGGGGTGAAGGGTTATTCTCCTTGTTACTCTCCTAAATCCCATAAACTTTAAAACCCCAACCATATATGCCATACTAAACTTATATTATATACCATATATGTCATACATACAATATATACCATATATTCTATACATTGATCCATCAATCCTAGATTCCTCATAGTGCAAGCAAGTTGATCCCACATTCCACATTCCACGATAATTAGGTAGGTCAAGCCCACATTCCTCATTCTATGGGAATCTCAATCCCACATTCCTCATTATGTGACCAATTTGAGCCCACATTTCTCATTCCTTGAGCATATCAACCCCACATTCCTCACTATGTTGAGCATTTGAGAAGGTCAACTCGGTCAACCCCAAATTCTTCACTCCATCAAGCATTTGACCAATTTAATCCTGCATTCCTAATTATGTTTGGTATGTCGAGCCCACGTTCAGCCAAGCAGATCAATCCCACTCTATGGACATTGACTTCAAGGAGACAAATACAACCCCACCAAGGATACCAGAGGAGACTAGTCAAGCCCTTAGGAGACCAATGGAGCCAGAGGAGAAAGTTACTTCCCCAAGGATAAAAAATATGACCATAGAGTGTCTGGAAATTCAATAACGGCCTGTGTGTGTGTGTGTGTGTGTGTGTGTGTGTGTGTAACCCTTGTTGTTATTGTTAAAATTGCATTTGATTGAGAAAAATATTAAACCCTTGTTTTGATTGGGAAATTTTCAATAAAAAAATACTTAGGGTTATAAAAAATACCTAGTTCCACTAGTGCTTATGCCATCGCTTGATTGAACATAACCCAAACCAAATGGTGGTGAAATAGTTCCATGATTTATTAGAGGATAATTCCATCTTGGAAATACCAATGTAAAAACCCCTCCTTTTTGTGGTTATATGAATAAAAAGTTGTATCTCCCAATCAAATAATATTAAAGGCATCTTGAGAATGAAACCAATCATTTTCACTTCTTATGACAATAATACAATGAAATTTTCAAACAGATTATGTATTATTTAAACCATGATTTTTTGCAAGGGTTTATGAGACCTCTAACCTTTATTGATGCAAACTTCATTAAATACTATCAACATCAAAATCTATTACATAACCTATATCATCTAAAGGAGAAGTTTTACGAAAAACACATAATTAAAAAATTATATCAAAATTACAAAACACCTTAACTAAGATATATCATCTAAAGGAGAAGTTTTGTGAAAACACATAATTAAAAAATTATATCAAAATTACAAAACTCCCCTTAGCTAAGCTTAGTTGAATTGTAGTATTAACCATTTTGTTACATACCTCCTTCACCTATGTCTAAGATATGCCATTTAAGATAAAGATAAACATACATGTATTCATAAATTATCATATTAATAGAACATTTATCAAATATAATACCATTAGATTATTGAAGGCTTAGTCAACCAATTTCCATTAGCTAGCATCACCTCCTCGTTTCAGGTTCCCTTCTTGCAAATTCTTAGAGTAAGTTAGTCATAATAAGTCCCATACATTACCTTATGGTATAAATTTAAGCTGTGTGGGAAAGTGTAGGCTAGCCTAATTATTAGTGTAGAGCACTAATGAGCCAAGAAAGGCCCATTAAATGCAGTGGCACCATCTTGAACAACACCTTCCACAAGCAAGCTCAAAAATCCACCTATTAACTAATGGGAAATTAAAGATGGTAAAAAATAATTGTGTCATAGTTGCGTGAGTAAAATTATCAACAAATAAACTATTATTAATAATACAATATAGGTTGATGAAAAAAATGATGCAGCTCGTCCTCTCTGATGTGTGGCTAGGGTTTCCCTAGCCTTCATCCTCCTTCTTTCCTCTTTCTCTCGCCGAAGGTTCCCTGTCAGATTCACTTTGTTGGGTGCGCCATCACCATCGCATGTTTCCTGTTCAGTCTAGGTCGTTTCGGGTAGGCTATGCCCATCTCTGCACAGGTTTTCAGATCCGCTTTGCTGGGTGCACCAGTTATGGAGATCAAATCCCAAATTCTGGACTTTAAGGCACTTGTTCATGCAGCCGCTCCTCAGGCTGCCTCCTTTCCCCCCTCCAAGTTCATGAAAAAGATTGATGAGATCCCCTCTCTAGAACTCTATCCTTTGGATCCATGCTAGAAAGCACTCATTCTCTCAGAGAGAGCCCTCATCGGAAATTTTACAGGGTTGTGACCAAGCACTAAATTGGTAAAGCTCTGGATCGTTGAACATTGGAACCCTATTGTGCAAGGACAGGTATCTCTCTTTGCAGCTGAAAGAGGATATTTTGTTTTTATGTTTCTGAATAAAGAAGAACGAGTTCTTGTTTTTCAATCGGGTCCCTTCTTCATGGGCTCGAGAGGGTTGTTTTTAGCCCTGTGGACTCTGGGTTTTAACCCAGAAGTAGAGATCACAACCGCTCTAGTCTAGGTAAGATTACCTCATCTCCCACTTCATCTTTGGGGGGGAATCTCTCTTGCAGACATCGGTAATAAGCTAGGGTGCTACCTAGATAATGTATATCTAAAAGGGGGTCAGTTTACATGTGATCACATTTGCATAGAGGTAAATCTCGAAAAAGGGCTTATGGTGGCCCTAAAGCTTACATTAGGAGAATGGAGCCACATCCAAGAGATGGATTATGAGAAATTCCATTCAAATACAAATTTTTCCATGTTTATGGTCACTTTGCCAAAAGCTTCCCCAAGTTTTCCGAATCTTAGAAATCAAATCTTCCCCGGGGAACTAAAGAAGCAGAGTTCCGAATAGTAATTAATCGACGCCTCCCCTCCTGGTGAAAGGAACCTCAACATAAAAAGGATCCTCCTCAAGACCCTCCCCCTCCTCCTGCAGCATTCTCTCCTCTACTGGAAAGAAAAAACATATTTGAAGTTTTGCAGGAAGTTGAAGCTCAAGAGTGTGAAGCAGCAGAAGATCCGGAGCAAGGCTAGACCCCCCCAGGTCCTTTCGGTCCCTCAGCGACAGCTGTCGCTGCCCCATCCACGAAAGAAGTCTCTCCAAGCCTTCCTTCAGGCTCCAAGAGATATGCTCGAGAGTTAGATCATGAGACCTCAGGCCAAGTTGGACTGGATTCCTTAGTTCCTTCTGCTAGGTCAGAAGGAAGCTCCGACCCCGACGACTTCTCAGCCCCTTCTCCCCCCTCACCAAAGGGCGAAGAACTCAAAAAGAACGTAAGGAAGAGGAAGCGGCCTCAAACATTTTTTTGGATCTCAGAAGCGGTTAGACCCTTTTATTAAGCAGCATTTTACCCCCCCCTCTAATTAATGTTTTGCTTCTACACTCTTCTCTGCCACAGTTTGTGAGAGTTTACTCTTGTAAGTAAATTTTGTCTTTCTCTCGAAAAAGCTCTAGAAGCAAGTGGGATTTATCTCCCAAGACAATCATAATTCATAAGAAGGCTGACAGCACTATTAGAGGTCATCAACCCTCTTTAAGTTTATACGCTGCAGATTCAGGTTAACCAAAAAGCGATTAATACAAATCTAACTGTTTTTGTCTAAAAAACAAAATTATCAACAAATAAATGCTCAAATCATATCTACATTTGTAATATAAAAAATTTAATTTAGTATACCATGTGACATAAAAGTGATCCTTTGATTTTGGTTCGAATTTCAAAGTTACACCATTATGTTATACAAACTCAAAAAATAAGAAATCAAATACTAATAATCAATCAAAATTACTTAGCATATTTTAACTCCAACATATATGTTTTCAAAGTAGTTAAAAATACAAAAAGAAACATAGAAACAATCATGTCAACCATTATTTCTATGCTAAGAGTGTTTTTTATTAAATATTTCAAAAATGATTTAAAAGGAAACCATTATATTAATACCAAATTTAGTATGGTTCATATAAATCATAGGCACAAGGATTTATAGTATGGTTTCTATAAGGTATAAGGATATTTAGGGATATACATTGACTTAGACTTACAATGTCTAGGCATATTATAATATTGTTTATCTAAAAAAAAAGGTAAAAATGGGAATTATAGCTTGATAAATGAAATCTTTGAATTTTTTCATATCAATTTTGGTCTTTATTTTAGGACCCCATTTAATTACGAGGTTATCTATTCCTTGCTCAGTTATCTTGATTAAACTTAAATTTTCAAAAGAAACATGTTGCATAAACATCAAAAAGTAAAGCATGTAGGACCAATATACAATAGTTCCTCAATGTTTTACTCAATAATGAAACAATCTAAATTACAAATAGAATAAAACCCTTTATTTTCCTAGCATCCCAGTTGTTATAGCTGATTGCACCACTCCAGGTGAATCACAATTGTATGGCCTTCCCCTGTCGCGCTGCAGACTCCTTAGACCCCTTGGACCATTTATTATCCTTTGATATTTCCTTGATCATCCCTAAAAACATGTGTAAATTGCTATACGCGACTTTTAAACCCTTAATCACGTATATACATGGGTTTGGCCACTAAAATCGCGTACATTGGGATGTGAACAAAATCCAAATCCTTTTGGAGTTTTCCTTGACATGGATCCAACTCACTTAACTCCTGGCCTTCCCTATGCCTTGAGATCGCTCGGATTCGACCATTCATTACCCCTTTGAAAAGCTATATAAGGAACTCTATGGTACATTGAAGGCATATGAGAGAATTGAGAGCAAAGAAACTATAGTCCATTGTTGCCAAAACTTATGCTTGAGTCTGCATCCCTTTGTCCCTTGGAGAACTTTTGTGTTCTTCCCAGGCTTTCCTTTTGCTTGTGAGCTTGCTATTGAGAGATGGAGGATTGAAGTGGTGGAGGCCCAAGTGGGGGATTCAGTTTCTCCGATTCGCAGACGTGACGACAAATATTGTATCCATTGTAATCTCTAATTTTATATTAATAGAAATATCTTTTCCTATCCAATAATGTATGTTTGAATGAATATTTTATCCATGGATGTTTTCAAATGCTTATACATTGTTGATTATATATGCTAGAATAGATCTAACACCAATATCTATAGTATGCTTATATTGTTTACTTGTTGTTGAGGAAGTAATCTATCAATTCAGCTGAAGTTGGAAAGCTCAACGGGGATCTACTTCAACCATCCGGAATAAGGTACGAGGTATGATCCTTTAGTGTTAGATATTTAATTTCTATTGCATATTGGAAAGGATTGATTTCTGGATTTAAGCTGTCTGTTGTGGTAACCCAAGCCATAGGAATTTCTCTTCGTAACAGAATTGGCGACTCCACTGGGGAGTTCCTAGTAGTTGTCCTTTGGGGGTTTTCTATTGGCATTCAATGACTTTGAATTTCTCTTTCTCTCTTGTTTCTGTGTCGAGTATGGGGGCATGTTTTCCTGGTAGTGTCTGATTGGTGTGAAGTTTGTCTCAACTTTCCTGTTTGCCTTGATTTTTATGCACCTTTCTTCCTATACGCGAGTTTTGAACTCACAGTCACGTATACACGCATTTTTCTCTACTATTTCTGCGTATACACGCGGGTTTACTGTGAACAGTCGCGTATGCCCTTAGTTTTTCCTTTTAGTGGAAGTTAAATGGTTGTTGGGTGAGTTGTGATGATTGCTGAGTCTCCTTTGACACTGCCAAAGTCTGTATACACCTTTGTTTCTGACCAGAGACACTTTTTTAGGGTAAATTTCTTTTTTTAAGAATGTTCTTGTCAATGCATTTTCGATTTTTTTTTTTGGGATTAGTGCATTAGACTTCTTTTACCTTGGTGCTTTGCTTGAGTGCTGCTTGAGTGTGCTTGCAGAATCTGGGGGTTGTAGAATCATTCTTTTGCTTTTTATATCTCATTTTATTTCAAAAAATCCAAAAATATTTGCTTATCATCATGCATTGCATTTTGCATTTTGCATAGTACTTGCACTAGATTTGCTTTGGAGTATTAGTTAGGATTTCATATAGGAAAGCTTGCATTTATCATTTCACATAGTAGCATACCCTATTTTCATGGACACAATGCATTTGCATTGATTGTTAGGTGTGCATTTTACTTCATGTTGTGTCATAACACCATTAGTTGCACAGCCATATCCCTCTTTTGAGTAATAAAGCCAATTAAAATCAACGCTTAATTAAAATGAACTACACTATTTTATTTGATAGGGTTCACCAACAAGATTAGGTTTTACGGTCTTGGAATAGTTCATTGTGAGTAAATTCTCCAACACCACTAAAAATCAACATATATGTGTCTGTCCAGGTGAGTGTGTGAAATCCTTGGTATAACCAATGTTTCTTAGGATCCTCCTCTCAAAAGGGAGTTAAGCACAAGGCAGTGTGAGCGGTTATTGATTGGGATGACCCCTAGTCGTAACTGAGTAGCACCGGAGATATTTCCAGGATTGTATTCATATCTGGGGGCTCTTTCGAGAGTTTCAAGCTTTGCTACCCTACCCATACGGTCAATCCCACCTGCGACTATCCCCTTGATCATTGATTATATTGAAGTGACCTTAGTGGCCTTACCTAGGATATCGAGGGGGTACTTTGCAGGAGTTATTCTGTAGGTGTCCCGAACAGGTTGGGGTCGGACAGCACAGTCACTTTATGCATTAAAGCTGAGGGCCACGATAATTGGTTACATACCTCCGCTTATTGTGTATGGGAGTCTGAAGCCTCTCCTAGGCGAGACATACCTACTTCATTCGGGAGCTCACTTATCCTACCCTTGATTGCTTGCATTTGGCTTTATATTTTATTGGTGATTGCTCTGTGCACGATAGCTTTCCTAGGGTTTGCGTAGGTAGAGATTCTTTTATATTTTTTGAGTCATTGTGGATTCAGGTGCGGCTCCTCACCGTTCTCGTCATTTAGCAGGACCTCCACCTTCTACATCTCCTCCTCCTTTGGGAGAGAGAAATAGACAGTCTAGGTGGACTACTTCGCACATTGATTCACACACCATGGGAGACCAAGTTGAAGGTATTCCTGAACCACCTTCTCCCATTCATGTGGAATATGGGGAGTTTACTCCTAACTATGATCCTTCACCTGGCTTGACTGAGTTAGGTCCTGTGATTTATGAGATAGGAACCTTTCATGATAGACCTACTTACTCTAGGGTTGATTCCCCATTGACGCATCGCCGGTATGGAATGCTGGAGGATGACGAAACTCATTTTGAACCCGCAAGCATGAGTTATGGTAGTTATGGTATGTCTAGTTTTCCCACACATGATTTGGAATTTCATGTCGAGTCTGAGTTCAAGCCTAACACTATGCCTGGGGGCACTCTCATTCCTTACCATGCAGAGAGGTTTGGTAGCACTAGTCACATTGGACCTTCCATCCCGGTGGTGGAAGCTACATCTCATATTCCTCCTAGGTCTATGGTTAGTGATCCTATTAGGATACCAGATCCGAGACGAGTGACTATAGGGAATAGTACATACTTAATTACACAGATCCCTTCATCCTCTATCCCTAGTTATTCGAATGTCCACCCTCCACCTCATTCATGTGGTCCTTCAGGACGAAACGTTTCTATGAGTTATGTCTGTACTGCGGTTACTAAACCGATTGTGTCTCAACTTCATGAACCACCTATTGTTTCGGGAGGTCATGCTCATACTTCTAGAGGTCACATTCATACTTCCGGAATGTATATTCCTACTTCCGGAGCGTATGTTCCTACTTACGGAGTGTCTCATGGGACATCTCATGCGATGACTTATGGACCCTATTATGGGACGCAGTATGGACAAGGTTCTTCACCTTATGGGGGCAGGTACCAACAACCTGCTTACTCTCCAAATTACGGCTTTATAGCTCCGAATAGTCAAGGTTCACCACACTATGGTGCTTCCATGCCACCCTATACAGGTCAAACGGGAGGAGGGCACTATGGCCAAGGCCATAGTGGTAATCAAACCTATGTGAATCAGAACTATCAGGGAGCATTCCATTGACCTCATCATCCTAGACTCCCTTTTCTCGCGACACTGAATCTTCCTGACTTGTCGATATTAATGAACGACCCTGACCCGGCCTGGCCGGCTGTTCCAACTAAGCTTCCCTCAGACATACCCAAATTCGAGGGCAAACCGAGAGAGGATACAAGCAAACATGTTACTACCTTCCACCTATGGTGCTCTTTGAACTCCTTACACCAAGACTCCATCCGTTTAAGGCTATTTCAATGCACCCTTACTGGGCCTGCCGTGAAATGGTATATAGAGCTACCTAGGGGGGCATTCGCTTTGTTTGATGACCTAGCGATGAATTTTCTTAACCACTTCCAGCTACCAGTGCGTTATGACGTTGGTACTGAACTCTTGTCGACATTTCAGCGGGATAAATCCACACATATCTCGGACAATATCCAAGAGTGGCGTAGATGGAAGAGGTCAATTAAAGCCTTTATACCACTGGAATTCCTCCTCGAATGGTTCCTTAAGTTGTTATTACCATATATAGTGAAGGATGTATCTACATATGGAGTACAGAATGAGGAACAAGTGATTTTTAGGGCACAGGAACTGGACTTGATTTATGCTCAGTCTGGTTTGTTATATGAGATCATTCCCAATGCTCCGTGTTCTAGTTTCGACCCCAAAGTTAAACCTGGACCACATGTCGATGGCATTGTTGGTTGTGCAAGTGCTAAACCTGTGGATTTAGTTGCAAAACAAGTTAGTCAATTGTCAATCAACCAATCTACTTCGGGACAAGCCACGGCTTCGTCTCAACCCGCCCAAACGGCGAGTGTACTTTCAGTGCAATCGTCGGACCAAAAGGGTAACCAGCAGCCCAGACGGAATAAAAAGAAGGGTAAGAATAATCATAAGGGTAGGAATAGGAATGAGAATGCTAATAATAATGACAAGAACACCCGTAATGCTAGGGGGGGAAATCAAGCTAAATGTAAGGTTAAATTCCCTTGCAAGTTATGTAAGGACGATCACCTCACTTACTTGTGCCCTAGTATCAATGGAGCCTTGAGATTCTTGGCACAGGGCCCAGCTGTGCTAACTAACCCTTTACCTCACAATAAAAATATGAACTCGAGGACCCATGATTAGTCTGGTGGTGATCAAGATCCACCGAAGGGTAGTGGTCATGGTTTCATTAACATGGTTCGTGCTGCGAAAGTTGTGACCCATGCAAAGGACTATGGTTCGTCACAACCCAGCCTAAGAAAGGAACCTGATCCACCAAGGCCTCCTTTGTGTATTGAGAAACCTGTGGATAAACCTGAAGCTGCACCTCGCATTCCTAAGGGAGTCATTAAGCATTCGGGACACAATCCTAATGCTCGAGCCACCCAGAACTATTCAGTTGTCAAGGATTTGGGCCACACTCCTTGTGCGATGTCTGCATTGGAAGTGCTTCAGATTTGTCCTTTGCAAAGGAAGGCTTTGATTTCTGCCCTTGGTGTGAATGATGATGATTCTTCCTCCGTGATTAAATTTGAAACCGTAGGACTTCAGCCTCACTTGCCTTACTATGTGTCTCTTTTGATTCAAGTAGAATGTCTTAACATGATCGTCAAGCGCACTATGATTGACGAAGGCGCTGTCTCTTCTATGATGTCTTTATCATGTTGGAAGGGTTTGGGTTCCCCTGAGCTGTCTAAATCAGTGACCATGTTAACCGTGTTCGATGGGATATCATTCAGGCCACACGGAATTCTTCCTTCCCTTAAGGTCCATTTGGGAGGGAAGACCGTTGTGATAGAGGTCGAGGTGGTTGATGCACCCCTTGACTACAATATTTTGCTGGGTAGGAATTGTATGTACATTATGAAAGCCGTTGCTTCTTCCCTATTTCGAGTTGTATGCTTTCCATTGAACACGAATATAGTCACGATTGATCAAACGACATTCAAGAATCTGTCTGTTACCACATCTTTGGGAGCTTCGATCCCTATCATTGAACATTCTCAGCCAGCAACTGGGAGTGTGGGTGTAGGCATGTATCCATCCCTCATGGGAATCTTTAGTTATCCTGTACCGATCCTTATGATAGAATCTAGTTCCGGTGAGGCTTCGACGTCTATGAGATCGGTGTCTTTTTGCACGAGTCATATGGAAGATCTTCAAATTCTTCCTACACCGAGTACTCCGAGTGAGCCCATCATGACGAATGTGCCATTGCCTACAACTATGGTAGCTTATCAAGCTAATCTAGAGTGTGTTGCAGAGCCCAGTCCTTCCTCTTTGCGGACGGAGGAGGAGGACCCTTATGTGCTACCGGCATGGGTAGTGCAGTCTTCTCACGCGCACGATTGCCTTGATACTGTTTTCCCTTCAGATGAAGTGATTATTGAGGCCATTTCAGGAGTTGAGCCACCATGGGAGGAACTCCATCATAGATCTTACTTTCTTCTCGAGCTTGACCTCTTGGAGCGTGAGAACTTTAGGGCAGTTCTTAGTGAGAGAGTTGGTAGTCCTATGGTTCCATTAAGCTCTCCTGGTCTGATGGCTGATGGAAACATGGCAAACATATCTTCAACGATTCCTATCAATATCTCTTGCGATCCTTGCAGGATAGAGAATGTCTATATTGGGGCAGAATGTTCCCATGTTGAGATTCAAGAATACACCAAGCTATTTAAAGAATTTCGTGATATATTTGCTTGGTCTTACGACGAAATGCTAGGTATCGACCCTCATATTGCCGAACATGATATTAAGACTTATTCCAATGCTAAGCATGTTTGACAACGCTTGCGTGCGATGAATCCTAGGAAAGCACTCGCGATTAAGGCAGAGATAGAGAAACTGTTGAAAGCCGATATTATCTATCCCGTTTCCTTGACGGAGTGGGTTACAAACCTCGTTCTGGTGGATAAGAAGCAGGGAGAGATCCGCATATGTACTGATTTCCGTGATTTGAATCAAGCCTATCCTAAGGACAATTTCCCCACACCATTTATTGATTAGATTTTGGATGAGTGTGCGAGTAGTGAGGTTTTTTCCTTTATGGACAGCTTTTCTAGATATAATCAGATACAAATTAAACCTGAGGACCAACATAAGACTGCATTTATTTGTCCTTGGGGAACATTTGCATATCGGAAAATGCCTTTTGGCCTTAAGAACGTCGAAGCTACTTTTCAGCGGGCAATGATCTTGATCTTCCACGATCTCAAGTCAATTATCGAAGTATTTTTGGATGACCTTACTGCTCATTCTCGTATGATAATGCGTCATTCCTATCACTTGAGATTGGCATTCGAAAGATGCCGCCATTATTTGGTTAGGTTAAATCCTCATAAGTGCATATTTTGTGTGAAGTCAGGTCGCTTGTTAGGATTCATCGTTTCTAAAGAGGGTATAAGAGTCGAACCTTTGAAGGTTGAGGCAATACTTCAGTTGTCTCCCCTGAAAAATATTCGTCATCTTCAATGTTTGCAAGGCATGGCAAACTTCTTACGGAGATTCGTGGTCAATTTTCCCAATTTGACTAGAGGCTTCATGCATATTTTGAAGAAGGACACCACCTTTTGTTGGGATGAGCGAGCCCATGAGTCCTTTGATGCGCTCAAGCGAGTCCTAGCATCGGCCCCAGTGATTAGTCCCCCAGACTATAACCGTGATTTTCTACTTTATGTGGTCGCGTCCATGGAGACGATTGGTATGGTTTTGGTTCAAGAGGATGAGGAGCTCCAATAGCATGTCATATACTATCTGAGCCAGAACCTTATTGACGCAGAGATTCATTATTCTCATGTTGAGAAGCTTGCTTTAGCTACCGTACATGCGGTTCAATGGTTGATACATTATATTATCCTTCGCCAAACCTTGGTTGTAGCCCATGTCAATCCATTTCAATTCATCTTCACTCGAAGGATGATTGGGGGAAAATATAATAAATGGATTGTCATCCTGCAAGAATTCGATCTCAAATTTGTTTCGGCAAAATCGAAGAAATCATTAATTTTTGCAGAGCTTATATCGTATTTCCCAAGCGAGGCCGAGGAGTTGGTTTGTGAAGACACGTTTGTCGATGAACACATCTTCTTAATCTCAACTTTAGACCCATGGTATGGGGATATCATTATATATTTACAAACATTGAAGGTCCCTACTCACCTCTCACAGGATGAACGACGACGATTATGTCACATGTCTAAGAATTACCTCATAGTGGATAACACTTTGTACCGTCGTGGGGTAGATTCTATTTTACGACGCTGTTTAACTCATGAAGAGGCTGAGGTAGTGCTCAATTATTGCCATGGAGGGGCGTGTGGTGGTCATTTATCTGGGCTTTCTACAGCCCAAAAAATATTAAGAGCGAGTTATTTATGGTCGTCGATCTTTAAGGATTGTGTAGATGCGGTCAAGAGGTGCCACCCTTGCCAGGTGTTCACACATAATATGTGCTCGAAACCTACCCCGTTACATCCCATCATCACCACCGGTCCCTTCACTAAGTGGGGGATCGATTTTATGGATTGCAACCCAGCTTCAGCTAGGGGGCATCATCATATCATAGTGGCTGTTGATTACTTCACGAAATGGGCTGAGGCTATGCCTACAGTTAAATCCAACAGTGAGATAGCCATGCACTTCATATTCAACCAGATTATTACTCGGTTCAGAATTCCGAAAGAGCTTGTCACTGACCATGGCTCGCACTTTCAGAATCATATAATGGAAGAGTTGGCATCAAAGTTAGGGTACAAGCAAGAGCATTCCTCCTCTTACTACCCTCAAGCGAATGGACAGGTAGAAGCAGTGAATAAATCACTCAAATCCATTCTCCAATGAACCATCACACAGAGCAAGAATAATTGGCACATCATGTTATATCCTGCTTTGTGGGCGTATAGAACCGTTGTTAATACTACCACGGGTTTTTCTCCATATCAACTTGTACATGGAGTGGAGTCGTTATTGCTGGTCGAATGGGAGATTCCTTCTTTGAAACTAGCCATAGAACTCTTACCAAACACTTCACCATTGGAGGAGCATTTGGTCCACCTTGAGAAACTTGATGAGCAGCGTCGAGATGCCTTGGTGGCTCTAGAAGTAAATAAATGTCCATTACGATAAGTATGTCCGTCCAAGGAGGTTTAGTGAGGGAGACTTGGTCCTTTTGTGGGATTAACCGAAAGAACCCTTGGGGGTAGGAAAGTTTAACCCCATGTGGCGTGGTCCTTACATCGTCAAACGTGTGTTAGAGAAGGGTGCTTATGAGTTAGTGGATTATGAGGGAACGACCTTGGCGAAGTCTAGAAATGGGCTCTATCTCAAGAAGTACTATGCATGATTTTCAGCCAAGGCTGGTTATTGTATATTATTGTACAGTTTTGCATAGTTAGGTATTTTTCTTATCGTGATCGGGTTTGTGATTAGTTTCCATTTCTGTTGGCAGATGTCAATGGAATCTTCCACCTCCCCTATACGTGGAAAAACCCTCGATTTCCATGTGGGTCGCAGCGCCTTTTTTAGTTTGGCCTAGAAACCTCAAATGACCATGGAATTTCATAAAAATTGCATCAAAATGGAAGAGAAGAGCATAGGTAAGTACCTGGAAGAAACGGTAGTGGATTCCACCGGCTGGATCTCCCGAAATTCGCTGTTGAAAATATGAGCTCAAATGGGTAAAAATTTCAAATGTTTTATAATATTTTGAATTGTTTACTATTTATAGAAATTTTTCAAAAATTTGAAAAATTTTACCCCCTTGCCTATAGTTTCGACAATTTCTAATCATTTTGGACCGTTTTTGACCTAATTCATGATGTAGGAGACCTTTTTGAGTGTTGTTTCAGCCATTGGATTGACCCGTTCTTGCCGATCTCAGGTATCATGTCTAAACTGGCATATAGGTTAAGTCTCATCATCGTTTGCATTTTTGCATGACCTTATGACCGTTTCAACATAGCCTTAGGTACGAACCCACTCTATTATGTCACGGAACCTTCTTGTTGTTTTAGAAGTGGCATGGTATGAGTGGTAGAGCTTGACCTTACATGGGTACCCTAGTTAGCGCCTTATTTGCATTTGGTGCCCATACTGACATTTTGTCCTTTAGGGTGTGGGAGTCCATTGTATAGTACTGCCATGACATTTCGCAAGAGCCTCATACTCCTCTTGATATTTTGCTAGCCTATTTCCCTCAGGACTCCCTTATGTCAAGTTGTAATTGCATTAGCATGAGCTTTGCCTACCTTATTGAGCTTTATGCCAGCTTCCCTGACATTGCGCTTCAACTATATAGCCCGAGCTTGTCTCATGTCTAGCCATGCAGAGCCATTTTATATATCCTTTGCAGCTTGATTCCTTTTTTTACCTAGAGGGGATTTTCCCCCGAGTGTCGATATCCTACACATGTGTCCTTGCATTGAGCATAGGTATGTTCCACTACTTGGAACTAGTTTGTTTGCTCCTATGACATTCGTCTCCTCCTAGGCTGTAACTATAAAGCAGTTTTATTTTTTTCAAGTTTTTTAAATATTTGAAAAACTTCAAAATAAATCAAAAACCAAAAAGCTGGACAAGGAAAGATGTTATCTTTGGCAGCTGTTGATTCATGTCACCTTCGAACAGACCACTATATATCACATCCATTGGTTAGGTTTATAGTTTGACTTTAGGATCCCTACTCGTTTATCTAAGTTTATCTCCACCGACTGGTTAAGCTTCCAGTCCCTATGGAGCCTCTATCGATGCCTCCTGTGTCGCAGAGATGTCCCAGTTTGTATATCGAGTCTATGCTGCCTTTATTCAGTCACCATTCACCATTATGCTCTTATTCGAAGGAAGTTGAAACCTGAGTCGGTCATTCCTCAATTATCTTGACTTTGCATGTCGGCCATTCTCGGTACAGTTACTGGTTCATGCACCTTATGATCGAGTCCTTCCACATTATACAGCTTTGCTGAGTACCTCGTGTTGGATGATGGGGGATGCCTTATTTCCCTCCTTCCAGCGGATTTCATCCCATCGACTTCAGATCATTTATTCTGGGATTGGAATCTAGAGTCATTTTGAGTGCCTTGAGACTTGCAGTCATCAGTGGCAGGTCCTCTCGCCATCGACAGTCTTTGGGAATACATCAATGTCCCCTCATCGATGGATCCTCTCAAGTGTTTGACCTCAACACATTTATTCACACCTGTTAGTTTGCACTCTAGTACCTTGATTCCCATTTTCATTATCGGTGGGTGATCTCGCATCTGTTAATGATATACATCAATGATCGATAATCAGACGATGGACTACTATGCTCGACCTCGACACCTCTATTTACATAGTAGGACATGTACTCGTAGAGGTTTGTGTAGAAGACCTTCCAGATTGGTGGCATCTCTTATATGCTACCTCCTTGATCGTGCCAGTGTTCATGAGATTTCAGCTCTCATGACTTGATTCCAGTATATGTCAGACATTTCCAGCTATTATGGAGATCTTGATCCATTATATATCTTCAGCCATTATGGAGATCATGGTCCTTTGTATATCTTCATCATGGAGATTCTGATCTATGTATATTGTACATGGCGATGACCACTTATGTGATATCTTGTATCATGCTTATTCATGGCCATTGTACTCTTATGTATCTGGGACTGCTATATGTATTTGCAATTATGTGCAGAGTTGTATTATTGTACTATGCTGATTGGGTGGCTGGTCTTCCATTTGGGATTCTTCATCACTCCACTTCTGGGATGGACTTATAATGTATTTCGGCCATCGTATGACCCCTCTAACCTCACACATTAGGGGGCATCTGTTATATCTGATTTCACCACTCCAGGTGAATCACACTTGTATGGCCTGCCCCTGTCTCACTGCAGACTCCTTAGACCCCTTGGACCATTTTTTGTCCTTTGATGTTTCCTTGATCATCCCTAAAAACATGTGTAAATTGCTATACGTGACGTTTAAACCCTTAATCACGTATATACACGGGTTTGACCCGTAAAAATGCGTACATTGGGGTGTGTACAAAATCCAAATCCTTTTGGAGTTTTCCTTGACATGGATCCGACTCACTTGACTCCTAGCCTTCCCTATGCCTTGAGATCGCTCAGATTCGACCTTTCATTACCCCTTTGAAAAGCTATATAAGGAACTCTATGGTACATTGAAGGCATATGAGAGAATTGAGAGCAAAGAAACTATAGTCCATTGTTGCCGGAACTTATGCTTGAGTCTGCATCCCTTTGTCCCTTGGAGCACTTTTGTGTTCTTCCCAAGCTTGTCTTTTGCTTGTGACCTTGCTATCGAGAGATGGAGGATTGAAGTGGTGGAGGCCCAAGTGGGGGATTCAGTTTCTCCGATTCGCAGACGTGCCGACAAAGGTTGTATCCATTGTAATCTCTGATTTTACATTAATAGAAATATCTTTTCCTATCCAATAATGTATGTTTAAATGAATATTTTATCCATGGATGTTTTCAAATGCTTATACATTGTTGATTATATATGCTAGAATAGATCTAACACCAATATCTATAGTATGCTTGTATTGTTTACTTGTTGTTGAGGAACTAATCTATCAATTCAAGCTAAAGTTGGAAAGCTCAACGGGGATCTACTTCAACAGTCCGGAATAAGGTACGAGGTCTGATCCTTTAGTGTTAGATATTTAATTTCTATTGCATATTGGAAAGGATTGATTTCTGGAGTCAAGTTGTCTGTTGTGGTACCCCAAGCCATAGGAATTTCTCTCTGTACCACCAGTGTTTAACATATCTTAATAGGCATTTAGTGTTAGGTTTAGGGTTTATGTATGTTTCAAGCTCAATTAATCTTAGGGTTTGGAACCTCTAAAATCTTCTTAAAATTCTTCACATGAATAGATCGACATTTTTGAGTAATGGAAGTTGGTGTGCATCCACTCAACACCATGGTGTTCAATAGAATAAGTCAACTTGTGGGTGGTCATTGGAAAGCTATCGCTGCATAGAATACAACATATTTTGGAAGTCTGTCATATTGTTCTCAACCTCAAAAGAAATCAAGATTGAGAGTATGATATCAAGAGACTATGAGAGTATCAAGAGAGATCAAGAAATGTAGAGCGACAAACATTACCAAACAAGATAGATAAATAATGCAATGGAAGGGTGGAAGGGTAGATTTGGAAACAATAAACTAGAACAATTACCCTATTTATCTACCTAACCAAAAACCAACAACTAAAGTTTGACAAATCTATATATCATAATTAGCAAAGTCTCTAACAAAGTGTGTCTAAAGAATAATGGATTAGAAAAAAAATTAAGGAGCCCTATAAAAGTTAGGAACCATCAACTCTTTTAGTTTCCTTGTCCACATGTTTACAATCTTCAAACCATTGAAGCTTATAATATATTGTATGTTATTATTAGTCACCCTGTAAGCATTATATTTCTTACTATTATATTATTTATGGTTGGGCCCTTTTCTATCCTTTTACTTAGTTTATTTTTTACTTTATTAATAGTTTATATGGATAAGCTATTAATAGTTTTTATGTAATTAGGTAGTCAAGAAAAGGAAGTTTTTCACATTTTTATACTAGTATGTTGTGGTACCTCCAAACAAGTATTTGACTATACTTATAAATCATTTTCATTCCTTTTAAAAGAAAACCCCAATTTTATTTAACTCAATTTTCTTCGATCCACTTTATTTGTCATCCAATTGGTCCATGGTGGGACTCGTGGAAGGTTATTTTACATGGATATTATTTTTCATGGAAATCCATCGAGACAAAAATGTGATCTCTATTTTTTCTTCCATGTATATGACTACGATAGAGTTTACCTTAGTTGAGCCATCTTCATAAGGGAAGAAAATTTAAAAACTCTTTTAACTTAATTCTTCCTCAATGACCTACCTAAGCCTTTCCTTATGAAGTGTTGAACACATCACTATGGAAGATCTATGCACTATGGTGAGTCATCAAGTCAATGGTCTCACACCATGTTTTCCGCTTCCTCTCGATGACTATCCAAAGATCCCTTTATAGGAAACCCATAGGTTTAAAATCGAAAAGTAGTAAAATCTAATAAATATTCATAACTTGACATATGGCGTTCCTAAGTGGGCCTCGCCAGACAAGAGCCACGTGGAAGGTTGACACATATATTTTCAAGACTTAAGCTAGCAAGTTGGACCAATCATGGGTTGAAATTTGTTCATTAATGATGTGGTTATCAAGTACTTAAAGGACAATTATTGTCTTAAATAGTTATTGTGAGATTTTGAATATTTGCATGTAAAATGTCTTAATTTTGAGAGAGAGTAGCATTCCTCCACCTCATGTGTTAGTAAGACATTAATATACATACAAGAAATAAATATCATCTATTTAAGACACCATCATTGTTATTTATCTAATACTTCAAAATAATTTTAATTTCCTTGTGGTTTGAAATTTTCCCTTTTCAATATTTACATTTTTCTTCTTAAAAAGGTAAAGGATTTCATGAATATCCACGAGTACAAATATACCTTCACTAATTCTAAGAGAGAGAAATTAAGCATGGGATCAATGAGAGAAATATGTTTGAGTTGAGTATCTTGAAATATCCTTAAGGGGGTGATATGTTGTTTGTATTATAGGCTAAGAGGGGAGCGTAGCACAAAGGTGTAATAATATTGCATGACTTACATAATTTATGAATTATCATAGGTCGTAATTAGGGATTTGTCATAAGTATCGTCATTTGGAGAAAAAATCATAGATTTTCTATTAGGAAAGATTTCCCTGAAACATGTTATCTAATATATGTTATTTTATTCTATAATATCTTATATGAGTTTTTCCTTGGAAAATATTTATAAGCATTAATAAGGATCTAAATTAGTTTTGGAATAACATTGTTCATAAATTTAAATGTGTCAGGATTATTTCATTGTGTTTATAGTATGTTTCCTAATCGTGAGAAACACCTTAGGACTTGTTGAGGCCTAAAAAATCGCAGGTAACAACAATTAGGGATTCTCCCCAGTAAACGTTCCCGGCTAGCCCGCTACTGTTTGGTATGGGGAATCCGTCCAGTTTACGGTCTAGCTACCGTAGGTCAAGTAACAAAATAAAAGGTTTTACCGGTTACGGCCCGGTCCATCGTGTATATTTTTAGTTTTTTTAATTTAAGTATGATGTGCAAGTGCCTATCAAAAAATGCAGATTGATAGAGATAACAAGGAGTGTCACAATGTGATGCGCAGGTTCTTACATCTCGTCTTAACTCTCTCGCATCTAAATCACACACAACAAGAAACTAAAACTAACTAACTAACCTATCCCTAGGGAGCAAAATTATCAGTTATCAATGAGTAATGTATTTCTGCGCATGCATTAAGAAAAATTACAGATAATTGTTACTTATTTCATAACACATGAACATTAATAGATATATGAACAACAAGATACCTTATTGTTTATGAAAACCTCCATTACTCACAGTGGAAATTTCACAGAATAAACTAGAGTGCATTCATAACATGAACATAGATTCAATGAGTTAGAACGATCTCACAGTTAATGGACATAAGCTGAAAACGAAATAGTTCACATTCAACTAATCCATAGCACAGCATTTGAAACATTCTACCAAGCTTTCTCCAGCAGGAAACTTGTAATTCTTTATTGCAAAAGGAAATAGTTCTTCTTACAACATACTTCTCACAAATCTGTCAGGGAAAAATTCCTTTCTCTATCTAAGCTCTCCTCTATTTATACAAAAAAAATAAAATCTTTGGGCTGCCCCCAAATGACTTTTGGGCTTCCCTAACGTTTCAATCCCAAAATTTTATCTTGTAGTGAGTGCTCATAATTTTATAGAATATATTACATTTAAAACAAAAAATAATAGAACACATCATGAAGAGGGGCCCGCTTGGTCATTAATGAACTTTTCCCATGCCTGGGCCTCTACCGCTATCGATTATGCTCAATAATCCGTTGGTCTTTTTTAGATCATGTTGATCTTAGACCTTCACTTTCTTCTTCTCTTTTCTTCGTCTCTACTTCTTCCTTTTTCTTTCTCCTGTTCCATTCTTCAGCCAACTCTCTTCTGCTTTGTCTTTTAGATATGTCTTCTTTGCAGCAGCAATCACCCTGTCCTAAACATAACAAAAAACTGTATCAGTCTATTTACCTCCTCCATATGCATTATGTAAAATAAAGTATACACAGCATTAATGCATGAAAGGAAAGCATGATAAGGCAAAGAAAATCTTGCAAGCTGGGTCTGAAAATCCTCTAAGTCCATCTACAATTCAAAACACAACCCTAATAGAAAAACTCATCATTAATCCGGACTGCATTCAAGAACATCTAACTTTTCAATAAAACATGAACCACACTATCAATAAGACTAATCATCAAATGTGAGACCCTGAACTGTGTTCTCATCGCGAAATCCCCAAATCGATCAAAAATCAAAAACCTTCGTCGCCCATGAAATAGGGTAAAAGCACACCAAATCAGCGGGAAAACCCTAGCGGCAGGAAAAACACTATCGGCGGACGGAACCACTAATGCATCAGCAGGATAGTTTACAAGAAATCCGCAACGACGGGTAGCAAAAATACTATGGGTTCCACGACCAACTGAAATATTCGGCAATTGGAGGCTCTAAGGACTACAGATCGGCGAATTTAAAACTAAGCATCTCTCCAACGTCGGCGTTTCAAAGCTAAAAACTTTCTCAATGTCGACGATATAAAGCACTGAATGCCGTCGTAGTCACATATCGGATATCGAAGCCACTAACCAATAATGCGTCAATAGATGAACAAACTAAACATCGGAGAGATAGTGTGATCGACCACCGCAACGACAGATAACAAACTGACTGCAGACCCCACGGTTCACAAAACTATTGGCGATCGGAGGCTCTAAAGACTACGGATCGGCAACTCAAAGCTCTGTTGAAATATTGTAACTTCGAAGAATATTCTATATGCATCTTTTTTTTGTGGTCCCCGATGGTCCTATCAGGAGAACCACTTGTATTACTTTGTACCCCGATGCTTCTAATTGGAAGAACTAATAAGAGTCATGAGGTAGTCCCCTCTAATTGTAAAAGTGGGTCATTAGCACCCCACTATGGTTACTTGAGACTACATGTGTAACTCGATCCTACATGATTAACTCGAGCCTACATGTCTAATGGGTTAATTAAAGTGAACGGATGAATATAAATAGAGGTGTAGCACTCCTCATTTGGAGCACACACTCTCACTTATATAGCACATTAGGAGAGAGAGAGAGAAGTAGCTAGAGAAGGAGGAGGATCCAGCTTTGATCTCCTTGTCGATTTTATCTTTTACATTTTGGGGCATCTATATTAAGGAATCTTTTGCTGGGTTTTTCCCTTTAGGGTTTTCCCAGGATAAATCTTTGTGTTCTGTTTTGTATGGTTGTGCTTGTCTATCTTTCAGTGATCCTGTTTATATGCTTTTGTTATGAAATTGAAATGAAATACTAATGATCTAGCTTAAGCATATGAAAATTCAACATGGTATCAAAGCCACCCTGACAGAAGACATTGTGCAGCTACAGAATCTAGAGATTCTTACTTTTTGGGCCTCTCTCCACAATCGATCAGCAAAAGAAGGCTAGGCTGACTCTCCATTGAAGGGCGCATCTTTCTGTCGAAGCAGAATTTGATTTCGAGCTTTTTTAGTTTTCGGTGCAGGAAATTAGGGCTTCTTACAGAAGAATAATTTTTGAGTGAGCCCAGCATAGGATTTATCTCCTCATAAAAATCAAAGTTTAGAGACCTGGATCAATATTTTTGGTTGGGTGAAACTCCAGGAAAGTCAAACCCTAGTTTGACCCCAAGCTAGAAAAACCCTAAATACTAAACCTGATAAGTTTAGGTACATTCGCTATATCCCAAGATTGGTGAAGTTTCAGGATTTGAAAATGGCAGAGGACAAAGATAAAATCCTGATTTACACTGTGTCCAAAATTACGCCTCATATTCGCTATATTCTAGGAGATACGATCCCTCCAAGTTAGGGTTCCAACCTCTTCCAGAAGTCATCCTTAAACAGGACACCTGGGGAGAATTACTATAGCTTGGGATATAGATGTACAAATAGAATTCTTGAAGATGTTCCAGAAATAGCATGGACTTTAATTTCTGTGGTCCGAATTCCAGAACCAGAAGATGAAATAGTGACACATGGCAGGCCGTACAACTTCGTTGTTCTGAACAGTCATGTAACAGGTCACCTTGGGAAAAAGGATCATAAATCCCAATTGGTTAAACCAATTATAATTAAACCTATGGTTTTGGATCCAATAAATATTCAGTTACCTCAGTGAAAAATTTTAGACACAGAGGAGTAGTAATTTCAGAGATATCACAGAAACAGTGACAGGCATTTCTGGAGAAGAAATTGGAAAACTAGGGCTTCCTGTTCTGGGAGCTTCCCTCCACTGTTTTCAGAAAAGGAGAACATTGGACAGCTCCATTTGAAGAGATATATCTTTCTATCCAATCAGATCTTAAAGATTCCAAGTTTTGAAAATTAGGTTTTCTCTGACAAACCCTAAATCAGCCAGCTCTGGAAGTAGGACGGACACCTCAAATCGGTAAGATCTAATCTTTTGCTATTTGCATTTGAGGTTCTCATATCAAAGTTATCTATCACATCATCTTGATGATAAGCTTGGTAAATTTGACAACTTCCAAGCATGGAAGTATTTGATCTCTCTGAAGAAAATGAATTAGACACATACATGAGTAGAGAGGTTCCAGTTCTAGAGGGAAATGAGGCTCAAAGCCTTACACCAGAAGAACTTGGTCAAGGCCAAGAATATCATTGTTGATTTAGTCATAGATCAACTTGTACCACAAGTGTCTTCCATAAAGACACCAAAAGAGATGTTTGATTCCTTGACCAAGCTATTTGAATGAAAGAACATACATCAGAAGATGACCTTAAGAAATAGGTAAAAGAAGAAGTGAAGAATGTAGAAGTGGTGATAGCCACCTTGAATGGCCTCCCAGGATTGTGAGATTCATTCATGCAAAGAACGTATGCCAGAAGGAATTCATTACTTTCAGCTCGATTCATAAGAAGAGAAGAAGTAGATGGGAGCAATTGAATATCAAGCTCTCACCATTCAAAGAAGATCCCTCAAGAGATGAGGAATATGAAGAACTCAATTCTTAAAGAACCTCTTATCCATCTTATCATTTGGATAAGAAATCATGATTTCATGAATGAAGAAGATGATGAAGCAGAATGATCAAGAAGGATTCTACCCACGAAACAAACAAAAGATAAGTATTCAATTGTCATTTAATGATATTGTTTTGTTATGCATTTGATTATATTCAGTTGATGTGTTATGCATGATAGATTGTTTGCATTAATGACAGTATACTACTAATATGCATGTGATGGGTAAGTAGCTCATGGTGCTATACAAATCTCCATTGCTACTTATCTATAATGAAACCTCTTTGCTGACATATTGGATTAGTGCACAATCTCAATGATGTCATGGTAGAGATGGAAGGCATCTAGAAATTTTCCGTGAGATATGGATGAATGTTGTATTGGCTAAACAGTTGGATGATGCATAAGAATTTGTCGTTATGTATATGTTTTATGAAATAGTTCTAACCATGCAACTGGTGCATTTGAATTGTAGGAAAGGTCCTGTACAACCTCCTACAAGAAAATAATTTTGATACTTGTTCCGAAGAACAAGTGATGACAATTCAATATTCACTCCAATAAACATGAATCTGAAGCTCCCAGGTTTAGAGACATCATGATGAAAGAAAGAGCTTCAGAGAGAGGTAGATCCACCTCAAAGGATGAAGACCACAATGGGTACAAGAGATAACTCAAGATGAAGAAAAGAATGCTATGAAAGAAGCTATGATCAAAGAATAACAGTTAATCATGGGGAATGATGTATACGATATGATTTCGATACATAAAGGGAAGTACGTAGTATCTTCCATATGGATCTACAAGAACAAGTGTACAAAGCAACATTCATGATTTGCCTCAGAAAGAATAGACTATGACATGACATACTCTATTGACCAGTATATATCAAGCATAGAACCATATGTACAGAAAGAAGAGGGAAGATGATACTCCACTTCAGGGGGAACGACTACAGAAGATATCTGAGTTTGACATGATACGACATGATGGAAAACTTCCTGATGGATAGAGATTTACCAAGAGTAAAGTGGGTTCCAACCTTCAAGGTTGAATGTAGAAGACTAGGATATGTTGATGGCCTAACAAGATGAACTCATAGAAGATGTTATGATACTAGAATGATGTTTGGGATATAGTACTCAAACCAGAAAGAAATAATGTGGTATATTCCAAAAGGATTTTCAAGATAAAATATGTTGTTAATAGAAGTAAGGTAAGACTTGTGGCTAGAAGTTTCTATCAGAAAGAGGGAATTAATTTTGAAGAGACACTTACTCCAGGAAGCAAGGTACACTTCCTTCAGAACTATCATGGTAGTTTCTTCCATGATGAAGTAAAGACAAGCCTTCCTTAATGGTATGATTTAGGAAGAGTTTTACATCGAATAGTCACGAGGATTTGAAGTTGAATACAGATGGACTCATGTATGCAAGTTGAAGAAGGCCCTCTATGGCCTGAAGCAAGCTCCCAGATCTTGGTATGGAAGAATAGATAGTTTCGTGACGAGCATGGGCCTTACCAAGAGTAAAGTCGATCCTAACCTTTACTACAAGGTTGTAGAAGATGAGCCTATCATACTATTACTATATGTGGATGATCTATTTCTGACAGGGAATGAGAAACAGATTATAGAATGCAAGAAGAAGTTCGCTGAAGAATTTAGACCTTGGTCTAATACTTTATTTCCTAGGTCTGGAACTATGGCAAAGTTCAGAAGGAATCTTTCTCAACCAGGGAAAGTATGTGGTAGAGATATTGAAGTGATTCAATATGTTGGAATACAAAGTCATGGCCACACCCATGGACTCCAACCTGAAGCTGTTAGCTGATGACTCATCAGAGTTAGTGGATGTGACTCATTACAGACAGATCATTGGGTCATTGATGTACTTAAAAAATACCAAACCAGACATTTGTTTTGCTGTGAACACCTTAAGTCAATATCTTGTTCAAGCAAGACAGGTTCACCTAGTAGCTGCAAAACATGTGATGAGATATCTGAAAGGGACTATAGACTTTGGTCTATACTATGATGGTATCCATGAGTATACATTGTATGGCTACACAGATGCAGATTGGGCTGGAAGTATCTCGAACAGGAAAAGCACATCAGGTAGATGCTTTTCTTTGGGGTTTGCTATGAGTTCATGGTTTAACAGGAAACAGCCTAGTGTTTCTCTTAGCACGACTAAAGTAGAATACATAAGCAGATTGCTCTGCTAAGTTATGAACCCATATGGCTTTGGAAGCTGATATCAGGTCTCTTTGACCTAAATATGCATACTACAATGATTCTATGTGATAACCAGAGTTGTGATAATAGAGAACCCTGTGTTTCATTGTAACACATAGAAATCGGGTATTTCTACATACTATAGATGCAGATGATGGTGATTCCGTATTTCTATACTAAATATAGAGATGATGATGCTTTCAGTATTTCTATACTGAATATATAGATGATGATGCTTTCAGTATTCACATACTGGAGATACAGATGGTGATAGTTCAGTATTCACATACTGAAGATGTATATGATGATGGTTTAGATGATGATGTACTGACAAAGCCTCTGTCTCGAGTAAAGATCGAACACTTTTGAGACAAGCTTGGTGTTGTTCAAAAAAACCTTCCTCGAAAGGGGGAGTAGTGATGTTGCAATGGGATTGTTTCATCCCTGGGCACTTGCCCTAAAGTGATCCAGTGACCTCGGTCCTCAAGAATGAAGAGGGATTGTATCATCCCAGGACATTTGTCCAGAAGTGATCCAGTGACCTCGGTCCTCGAGAATGAAGAGGGATTGGATCATCCTGGGACATCTATCTAGAATAGACCCGGTGACTTCGGTCCTTGAGAATGTAGTGGGATTGCATCATCCTTTAAATTCGGTTCAGAAAGGTATCTGGAGGCTTCGGTCCCCGAGAATGTGGCAGGATTGCATCATCCTTCAACTTCGGCTCATAAAGGTATCTGGGGGCTTCGGTCCCTAAGAATGTGGCAGGATTGCATCATCCTTGAACTTCGGTTCAAAAAGGTATCCAAAGGCTTCGGTCACCGAGAATGTGGCAGGATTGCATCATCCTTGAACTTCGGTTCAGAAAGGTATCCAGAGGCTTCAGTCACTAAGAATGTGGCAGGATTGCATCATCTTCGAAGTTTGGTTCAGAAAGGTATCTGGAGGCTTCGGTCCCCGAGAATGTGGTAGGATTGCATCATCCTTGGACCTAGTCCTAAAGTGATAGGGACTGATTATCCCGTAATCAATCTGGTGACTTCGGTTGTCGAGAATGCAGTAGGATTGCATCATCCTTGGACCTAGTCCTAAAGTGATAGGGACTGATTATCCCGTAATCAATCCAGTGACTTCGGTTGTCGAGAATGTGGTAGGATCGTATCATCCCTGAACTTAGGTCCAAAAGTGATCCAAAGAGTTTCCTCTTCGTGTTGTGGATTGTAGGTTGTTGTTGATGCTGATGTACTGATCGAAATATCAGAGTATGATGATAATGATGTACCGATCGAAAGATCAAAGTAGTATGATGATGATGATGTTGTTCGAAAGATCAGAGTATGATGATGATGATGTTGTTCGAAAGATCAGAGTATGATGATGATGTTGTTGATTGAAAGGTCAAAGTGCTGAAGATGATGTTGCTGATCGAAGCGGTCAAATATGTTGTTGATCGAAGCAGTCAAAGTTGTTGCTGATCAAAGCGGTCAAAGTGTTGATGTTGCTGAAGACTGAAGATTGAAGATGAAGACTACATGATGTTGAAAAGATTCCAATGATTTATAGATGTGTTACCCTGATGATGTTGATGATGTCCTCTATCTCTCTCCTACTATTGTTGTTGTTGATGTTGTTATAGAATACCCTTCTCGTTAAGGGGGAGTGTTGAAATATTGTAACTTCGAAGAATATTCTATATGTATCTTTTTTTGTGGTCCCCGATGGTCCTACCAGGAGAACCACTTGTATTACTTTGTACCCCGATGCTTCTAATCGAAAGAACTAATAAGAGTCATGAGGTAGTCCCCTCTAATTGTAAAGGTGGGTCACTAGCACCCCAGTGTGGTTACTTGAACCTACATGTGTAACTCGATCCTACATGATTAACTCGAGCCTACATGTCGGATGGGTTAATTAAAGTGAATGGATGAATATAAATAGAGGTGTAGTGCTCCTCATTTGGAGCACACACTCTCACTTGTATAGCACATTAGAAGAGAGAGAGAAGTAGCTGGAGAAGGAGGAGGATCAGGCTTTGATATCCTTGTTGGTTTTATCTTTTACATTTTGGGGAATCTATATTGAGGAAGATTTTGCTGGGTTTTTCCCTTTAGGGTTTTCCCAAGATAAATCTTTGTGTTCTCTTTTGTATGGTTGTGCTTGTCTATCTTTTAGTGATCCTGTTTATATGCTTTTGTTATGAAATTTAAATGAAATACTAATGATCTAGCTTAAGCATATGAAAATTCAACAAGCTCAACACTGCCAATGTGTCGGCAACGCAAAGGACTAGCCCTCCGATCAATTGTCAAACATCGTTCCGATAGCAAAAAGAAAACAAAATCATTGAAAAGCAAAAGGTTTAGGAAATAAAACCATGGAATTAGCAAGGATAAGAGCTATCCATCGGCACGTTCACTATCTGCCCTCCGAAATGGTGGCAACACAAAAGACTAATGCTCCAACCGTGATAAAACAAAAACGTTGACAGTCAAAAAATAAAAGTTTTGAAAAATAAAACAACAAAGGAGATAAAAAGCACATCAGCAAAAAATAGGACTGTCCATTGGGACATTCATTGTTTACCTTCTGAAACGGTGGTTGCATAGAGAACTAATGCCTCGATTCATTGTTCAACCAACTCCCAATAGTGATAAAGGAAATCATCTACAAATCAAAACTTTAAGTTCCATGGTCAAAAGCATTAGCTAGACAAAAGGCAGTTTTAGATCATTCAACTTCCGAAATGAAGGAAAACGGTTGACCTCAATTCAACCTCAAAAAAATCCAAATTTGTAACAAAGGAAAAACAGAGTTCAGGAATCCAAACAGTCCTAGGCAAGATATAATCGAAAGGAGGGTCCAAAATTTTTAAAAATTTGGGGAAAAAAAAAGTTACAGCTGCAACAATTGGCGACTACCTGGTGAACACAGATATCTAGATAACTTCTTCTTTCAGCAACAGACTGTTTTGACAATAAATACCAACATGCTGAATTTTTCTAGATGTCTGGATTTCCCAAATGACAGATGTATGCACTTTAATCATTGATGATAGTCTAATTTATGGATAATGGGAACCAAGATTTAAAAGTCTAGATAACTCTTTTGAGGCCAGGAATATGAATTTCATTTTTTTACCTCTGTCTTCGGGTAGCTCCCATCTTGGACACCACGGGATTGTAACATATGGTAAACAGAAATATTCGTCTGTTCCTCATTCCCATGCCATTTTGCACTTTTCTGCTTTTGGACTTTTTTGTCCTTTCTGAATCCTCCTGCATGCCTTCTTTTTGAATTTTTATTCAGGCTCCTCTATCCATAGTGTCATTTTGTGTGAGAGATGTATTTAATTTTCAACTCATGGACAGAGAAGAACTTTTGCAATCTTGTGCTAATATGGTTTAGTACTTTGTTTTGATACATATTGCTTTCTTAGGAGTTTTTTTACTCTTATTTTCCTTTTGGCTTTCAATTCTTGGCATGGGATCTTTTAAATATAATATACTATTTACCATGCTTCCTTTCCATGGGTCTTTGTTGTCACCCCCTAAGACATTTTAAATGTGAGATGGATGGAGCCTCGAAATAGTATTCCAGACCTTTTGATCCTAAGTTATTTTACAAGGATTAAGTAGGACTTCAATATGTTCATAGCCATTTAGGAAAACTGCTGAACTAGAAGAAGTTTTTTCAAATAAATCAATAATACACAGTGTTATAATCAAGGATTTTAGTTAATCCAGAATTCTGATGAACTCCATGCAACCAAAAGTTTTCTTCTTTATTAAAATCAATCAAACCCTAACTAAAATAAACAAAAATAAGCAAATCAAAACAAAACAAAGCAATCAATTTATTTATGTACAAGATAACCAAGAAATAAATATCAGGAAAAATAAGGTTTGAGAACTGAACCATTAACTGGTAAGTTCTCTTCCCACCCCTGTAGATCTTGCAACTTGTAAGTTGAGGGGCCAAGTTTGGCTACAATCAGAAAAGGGCCTACCCATAACTGTTGAAACTTAGTGTGCTTCCCCTTTTCATCATGTGGATGATCCCACTTAAGAACCAGATCTCCCACTTCAAATTCCTTGTTTCTAGCTTTATGCTTATCAAACCATCGTTTCACTACTTCTTGTTGATGCTTAAATCGTTCTCTGGCTTTGGACCTAGACTCCTCTAATTTCACAAGATTATAGATTCTATTATGTAGGATTTCATTATCGGTACCTCTAGACTCCTAAGCTAATCTAGAAGAAGGTAACATAATGTTGGGAGGAAGAATAGCTTCTTTTCCGTAAACGAGGGTGTATGGTGACACACCTAAGGAATTCTTGTGTGTGACCCTATCAGCCCAAAGAGCATTAGGTAACGCTAAGTGCCAACTTCTCTGATTTTCTATCACGTTTTTCTTTAGAATTCTAATCAAATTCTTATTTGTAGACTCTACCAAACCATTTCCTTGTGGGTAATAGTTTGCAGAATAATGCAACTTAATTCCTCTTTCATTAGCAAAAGCAGTTAATTTAATAGAAGAAAAATAAGTAGCATTATCAAAAACCAAGGAAAATGGAACCCCAAACATGGTCATAATGTGATCTTGTAAGAAATCCATGACTGCATCTTCATTCACTTTGCGTAACGGAATGGCCTCAACCCATCTGGTGAAGTAGTCAATTGCCGTCAAAATGTATTTGTGTTGCAAGGAAGAATTTGGTTTTATTTCTCCAATGATATCAATCCCCCATTGTTCGAATGGTTTTGTTACCATTACTGGTTTTAAAGGACCTGTTGCTTTGGCTTATCTTCCAACACACCTCTGGAAAGTATCACACTTTATGACATGAGCATGAGCATCTTTAAACAGTGTGGGCCAGTAATCCCTGTTCTATCTCCGGAAAAATGACCTCCTGCAGACCCATCATGTAATTCTGTTATGACCTTCTTTGCATCTTCTTGTTCTAAGCACCTAAGAAGAAATCCATCATAATTCTTTCTGAATAATACTCCATCAATGATCTGATATGAAGCTGATCTAAGGCATAATGCTCTTCGTTGTTTGGAATTCCAATGTTCTGGCAAGTATCCTTCTTGGAGGTAATGAACAAGGTCTCGGTACCAGGAATCTAGAGCTGTGAATAGAGGACATACATCCACCATATGTAACTCAGCTTCATTGTCCCAATCATTTTCTTCATTGTCTTTAGCTTCAGCCATTAGTTTGCATAATCCTTTCCCTTTAACTATGGATGTTGGTTTGAATTCAAGGTCATATTCTTGTAAAGTTGTTACCCAGTTGCTTCTTCTTTCTTCTAATTCCTTTTGTACGAAAAGAGATCTCACAGCTGGGTGTGGAACTATTACCTTAGTACGGTTCTTAAGTATGTATGGTCTGAATTGCTTTACCACTTTGAAAACTGCATAAGCTTGTTTATCAATAGCTGGATAGTTCAATTCAGCCCCCTATAGACCAGTGCTCATAAATGATATGGGGTACTCATCTCCCCCATCTTCCTTCTGTGTAAGCACCGCTTCCAATGAATCATCGGATGCGAAAGTGTACAAAATAAAATCCTTTTCAAAATTTGGACTTTTGAGAGATGGTGCATGGGAAATAGATTTCTTTATCTTACTGAATGCATTTTTCTCCACATCAGTCCATTTGAATTGTACACTTTGTTTCACCATTTGCTGCAAAGGTTTAACAATTTGAGCAAAATTCAGTACAAACCTTCGCATAAAATTAATTGTCCCCATAAATGATTGCATACCTTTTTTGTTATGGGGTAAAGGGATTTGTTCTATGGCCTTAATCCTTTCTGGGTCTATGTAGATCCATTTCTTAGAAACAACGTGACCTAGTAGCTTTCCTTCTATAACCGCAAACACACATTTCTTAGGATTCAGTGAGATACCATATTTTCGACAACGCTCGAAAATTTGTTTTAGATGGAATGCATGTTCTTCTCTCTTCTTTGAAAATATCATGACATCATCGAGATATACCACAACCCTACATCCAATCAAATAGCGGAAAGCTTTTTCCATCGCCCTCTGGAAAGTAGCTCCAGCATTGATGAGTCCAAAGGGAATTCTTTTGTAAGCAAAAGTTCCCCACTTTGTTCTGAATGTAGTTTTAAGTATGTCCTCTTCAGCTACTAGTACTTGATTATAGACAGAGAATCCATCTAATAATGAAAATAGTTCAGAACCTGAAACCATCTGCAATATTTGTTCCATGGGTGGAACTGGATAGTTATCTTTATCCGAAGCACGATTGAGGTTTCTAAAATCTACACAAAGCCTAATTTCTCTGGATCTTTTTCTTACTGGCACCAAATTCAAAACCCATTCCGAATGTCTGACTTTGAATATAATTTTAGCATCCAACAATTTTTTCACTTCACTCTGAATTAAAGGTTCTAGTTTTGGATGCATCTTCCTCAAAGGTTGTTGATAAGGCTTGAATCCGACTCTAATAGGGATGATATGTTGTATAATATTTGTGTCATATGTTTTAAGCTTTTCATATGTCTAGGAAAACACATCTTTGTACTGTTTGAACAAACTAATGAACTTATTTCTTTCACCCGGAGAACAACACTTTCCCAAGTTTACATATATGGGTTCAACTTCAGTTCCCAAATTTATCAGCTTGAATTATAAGGACAAGCTATGAGTCTTGACATTTGCTAGCCTTCTGAATTCATTGTCTAGATCAAAAATTCTCTCTAAGGTCCTGACTCCTTTAGGAATAAATTTGTCGAATTTTAATTCAGCTTGGTGTTCTTCATCATCGATTATTGCTCCTTTGAAAGTCTCATCATTCATCAAACATTCCAAAATTTGTTGATCATCATCAAAAACCCGTAGATTGGTGATCATGTCTGGAACCGAAGGCCTGAAAAGTAATTCAATAGAACATTTGTTATTTGAAGGTACAAGCCTCGTAGCTGAGGTAGCTAATAAGTCAGCTGCTGCATTTTTTAGTCGAGGAATGGATACAATATTAAGTGCATAAAAATTTGTAATAAAATCCCACACTTCATTCTGGTAAGCTTTTAAATGAGGTGAAATGCAATGTATTTTATTTCGAATTTGCTTTACGACTATTTCAGAATCCCCATACACTTTCATATTTTTTACTTTTAGTTCAATTGCTTTTTTCAGTCCCTGAACTAGTGCTTCATACTCGGCTATATTATTCGTACATTCAAACTCTAATCTACAAGAAAGAAAATGTTTATTTTTCTTTGGATCAATCAGGACACAGCTAGCTCCTGATCCTTCCAATGTTTTAGATCCATCAAAATAAAGGGCCCAAAAACTATCTACTTCTATTGGACTTGAATCAAAAACTACATCTGAAACTAAGTCTATGATTTTAAAGTCAATCTCATCAGCCCGTGAAAATCGAAGGAGATCGGGCTGAGTGTCAGGTGAACTGCTAGCTTCCTCAGCTTGGTAATTTCCTGGTTCCAGTTCAATGAAGTAATTTCCCAACACAGAATTCATTGGTTCATTCTTTCCCTCCAAATGAGTAACATTGTGCTTCATTTGAGGTCCTCTTAATATTTTTATCTGATTGGGATTTCCCTTATGAGGTAACCACATATGTGACCAATTTGATGCAAAGTATCCATTTAGCCTTGCCGACCAGTCTCGACTCAAAACAAGTCCATAAGCATCTGGAATGTCTGCAACTATAATATCAATGTACTGACATACCTTCTCATTTGTAGATAAGTGAATTGGGACATCTTCCATTTCCCTGACTACTTTCATAGCTGTCCTGTCTAATTGAATAACCTACCAAGTGGATGGTTTAGGCTATCCATTAATTCTCTTACAGACTGAAAGTGGCATAACATTGATTGATTCCCCTGAGTCTACTAAACAGTTGTGCACATTATAGTTGAAAACCTCAAAAGTTAGGAGAAATGGTGGGGTTTTAAACTTAGACTTACCTCCCACACTTGTTTCACCAATTTCTTCTACAGGTTGGTTGTTAGTGGGAAGCTCTTCTTCTGGTACTTCAAGTGCTTTTAACAATTTTTCTTTCTGCTGAGGTAAATTGCACATTTCAAATAATGAGATATGTGCCTTAGCCCTTTTAATGTCCTCCACAATATCATACCCCATCTTAGGTGTTTTGAGATTCTTCTTGACATTATCAACCTTGTCTTCAATAGGCTTAAAAGGAATGTTAATTCTCTTAGGATCTTGACTGGTAATGGTAAATTCAGGTATTTTATCAGTTGTAGTGTTCTTCTGTACCTTCTTCATATTTTCTTGAAGTTGCTTGATCTTCGGAAGTATGGAATTGTCTTCTTTTAACAACCTCTGACTTCTTGTTGTCACATTGGTTTCTAATGTTTCTTCTTATTTCAGAGAACCTTCCTCCTCTGTATCAAACATTGAGACACAATCCCATAAAACTAAAGCATCCTCTTCTTGTTTTTCTGTGGGTTGATTGTCCTTTTCTTTCTCATTATCAGTTTTTGTTAGTTTGGAGTCCAATAATTGATTCGTTACCAATGTCATAGAATTTATCCATTGGGGGGAATTCTTCTCAGAATGAGGTTGCTAATGAAAGGTGCAAAAATTATCCATACCTACCTCAATTAAATTCATTGATGCGGGACTATGTGGAGGTGGTTTAGATTGATTGTTGTCCTCCCTCCTTTTATAATAAGGCTTATATGATTTATTAGCTTCCTTTTCTTTTTCCAAATCTATTACTCTGTTGGATAGCTTCTGCATCATCTTCACCATCCCTTCAAAATCCTGTGATCACTCATCCTTAGGCTTAGTCAGTAATAAAGGTTTCTTACCAAAAGCTTTTTCTTTCGACTGCATAGGATAATTCTCTATGCTCTCCATCTCAGCCTCTACCCTCTCAGCTTCTTCATAGGTTTCCGATAATGTGGGTTTGACTGATATCTTAGAAAACATGGCCAAGTCAGGCCCTAGAGCTGAAGTATAGTATTCAATCAGAACTTTATCAAATGGTTTATCAGCTGCAGAAATTTTTTTTAGATAAGCAGCAAATATTTGAGTGAAATTATGCACTTTTTCCTTTCTTTCTTTATTTAAAGTGCATAACCCTTTCATTAAAGCTACATGAGTTTTCTGGACTGCATATTTACTTCTAAATATTCTCTCAAATGTGTCCCAGTCTATTATTGAATTTGTGGGAAGAGAAAAATACCATGAGGTTGTTGCTCCTTTCAGGGTGTGTGGAAACAATCTACAGACCACATCTTCATGCTCTCCTGCTCGTAGTCCTTCTATAGCCAAGTAAAAACTTTGCAAATGATCATCTACCAGAATTTTTTCACTTGGGTCAAACTTAGGCAACATTTTCTCAAAATCTTGCGGCAAATCATGCAAAGGAGCTGCCAAGTTCAAAGGTGACCTAGCCTTCCAAGCAGGTGGTGGATTTGGTTGGTTTGCATTTACATGAGCCATGATTCTAGGTAGAGAATGAGGTGGTGAGTGAACAGGGGTATGAAAAGGTGAACAGTAAGGTGTATCTGGGCCCAACTGATTCAAAGGTTGATCAACTTCCTATAGGGCTGCTTCTACCAGTTCTTCAAGGTCCTCTACCAACACTGAATCTTATAACTAAGGGTGATCTTTCTTCCGATATTCTCTTCTGTGTAAGACAGGAATAATTGGTAATCCTCTGATCTTCTTCGCATATGCCCTATTAAATCTTCTCAGATCATCAACTACTTCGTTATCTACATAATACAGATGTTCTTTACCCTTCTCTTCAGAAGTTGGATTGTGAAAGAAACTGCTTTCAGAACTGTCACCGGTGGAATAATTTCGAGGAAATGAGTTTCCTCGACCAGCCATGCACTGGTGGCCCTCCTTCTAGCACCAAAAACTGTTGAGGCCTGGAAAATTACAGGTAACAACAGTTAGGGATTCTCCCCAGTAAATGTTCCCAACTAGCCTGCTACTGTTTGGTATGGGGAATATGTCCAGTTTACGGTCCGGCTACCGTAGGTCAAGTAACAAAATAAAAGGTTTCACTGGTTACGGCCCGGTCCACCATGTATATTTTTAGTTTTTTGAATTTAAGTATGATGTGCAAGTGCCTATCTAAAAATGCAGATTGATAGAGATAACGAGGAGCGTCACAATGTGATGCGCAGGTTCTTACCTCTTGTCTTAACTCTCTTGCATCTAAATCACACACAACAAGAAACTAAAACTAACTAACTAACCTATCCCTAGGGAGCAAAATTATCAGTTATCAATGAGTAATGTATTTCTGCGCATGCATTAAGAAAAATTACAGATAGTTGTTACTTATTTCAGAACACATGAACATTAATAGATATATGAACAACAAGATAGCTTATTGTTTATGAAAACCTTCATTGCTCATAGTGGAAATTTCACAGAATAAACTAGAGTGCATTCATAACATGAACATAGATTCAATGAGTTAGAACGATCTCACAGTTAATGGACATAAGCTAAAAATGAAATAGTTCACATTCAACTGATACATAGCACAACATTTGGAACATTCCACCAAGATTTCTCCAAAAGGAAACTTGTAATTCTTTATTGCAAAAGGAAATAGTTCTTCTTACAACATACTTCTCACAAATCTGTCTGGGAAAAAGTCATTTCTCTATCTAAGCTCTCCTCTATTTATACAAAAAAACAAAACCTTTGGGCTGCCCCCAAATGACTTTTGGGCTTCCCTAACGTTTCAATCCCAAAATTTTGTCTTGTAGTGAGTGCTCACAATTTTATAGAATATATTACATTTAAAACAAAAAATAATAGAACACGTTATGAAGAGGGTCCCGCTTGGTCATTAATGAACTTTTCCCACGCCTGGGCCTTTGCCATTATTTATTCTGCTCAATAATCTGTTGGTCTTTTTTAGATCCTGTTGATCTTAGACCCTCACTTTATTCTTCTCTTTTCTTCATCTCTACTTCTTCCTTTTTCTTTCTCCTTTTCCATTCTTCAGCCAACTCTCTTCTGCTTTTCTTATAGATATGTCTTCTTTGCAGCAGCAATCACCCTGTCCTAAACATAACAAAAAACTATATCAGTCTATTTACCTCCTCCATATGCATTCTGTAAAAGTATACATAGTATTAATGCATGAAAGGAAAGCATGATAAGGAAAATAAAATCATGCAAGCTGGGTCTGAAAATCCTCTAAGTCCATCTGTAGTTCAAAACACAACCCTAATAGAAAAACTCATCATTAATCCGGACTGCATTCAAGATCATCTAACTTTTAAATAAAACATGAACCACACTATCAATAAGACTAATCATCAAATGTGAGACCCTGAACTGTGTTCTCATTGCAAAATCCCCAAATCGATCAAAAATCAAAAACCTCTATCGCCCATGAAATAGGGTAAAAGCACACCAAATCGGTGGGAAAACCCTATCGGTAGGAAAAAAAACTATCGGCGGACGAAACCACTAATGCATCGGTAGGATAGTTTACAAGAAATCCACAACGGTGGGTAGCAGAAAGACTATGGGTTCCGCGACCAACTGAAATCTTCGGCGATCAGAGGCTCTAAGGACTACGGATCGACGACTTTAAAACTAAGCATCTCCACAATGTCAGAGTTTCAAAGCTGAAAACTTTCGCAATGTCGACAATATAAAGCACTAAACACCGCCGTAGTCACATATCGGATGTCGGAGCCACTAACCAATAATGCGTCGGAATATGAACAAACTAAACATCGGAGATATAGTGTGATCGACTCCCTTAACGGCAGATAACAAACTGACTGCGGACCCCGCGATTCACAAAACCATCGGTGATCGGAGGCTCTAAGGACTACAGATCATCAACTTAAAGCTCAACGTTGCCGCCGTGTTGGCAACACAAAGGACTAGCCCTCCGATCAATTGTCAAACACTGTTTCGATAGCGAAAAGAAAACAAAATCATTGAAAAGCAAAAGGTTTAGGCAATAAAACCACAAAATTGGCAAGGCTAAAAGATATCCATTGGCACGTTCGTTATCTACCCTCCGAAATGGCGGCAACGCAAAAGACTAATGCTCTGACCGTGATAAAACAAAAACGTCGACAGTCAAAAAATAAAAAGTTTTGAAAAATAAAACAACAAAGGAGATAAAAAGTGCATCGGCGAAAAACAAGACTATCCATCAGGACGTTCATTGTTTACCTTCCAAAACAGTGGCTGCATAGAGGACTAATGCCCTGATTCATTGTTCAACCGACTTCCAACAGCGATAAAAAAAATCATCTACAAATCAAAAATTTAAGTTCCATAGTCAAAAGCATTAGCTAGACAAAAGGCAGTTTTAGATCATTCAACTTCCAAAATGAAGGAAAACAGTTGACCTCAATTCAACCTCAAAAAAATCCAAATTTGTAGCAGAGGAAAAACAGAGTTCAGGAATCCAAACAATCCTAGGCAAGATAAAATCAAAAGGAGGGTCCAAAAATTTTAAAATTTTCAGGAAAAAAAATTGCAGCTGCAACAAGACTTTATTGGAATCTACTAAAGGATAATGATATGGAAAGGATGACTAGGTATTTCAAAAGGACCATACTTACATTAAGGAAATCGTTCTATGGGAAACGTTAGTTGTTGGCAAAGTTTGTACTACATAGGTGTGTGTTAATTTAGTTATGTAGATAAATAGTAGAGAAATGTCAATTTTTTCAAGTAGATGGAGAATGAAACTATTCTCTTTGATATTATGGTTGAATGGGAATAATATCATAAATAAGAGAAATATGGTTGGCATTTATAGTGAATTAGATAAATATCCAGTATTATTTTTATGTTCCCTTAAGAATAATGTTGTAAATTTTAATTGGTGGATTAGCTCAGAAGTCAAATGACCAAGGGGTTTCAATTAGTCAAATCAAACAACCTAAATTGGTCTTTACCAAGTTAACAATAACTAAATATATTCAAAATAAGCTAGGAAATGTTAATTTCCTTATTCCTTTGGGGCCATTTTGGGTGGTCAAAGTTGACCAAATCAACCCTTTTTCACAAAAGATTGAGTGATATCTTCGTACTAGATAAATTTATATTAACGATTGATGAAATTGGTTATACACTATCATTAAATGCATTATCAGCAATTACTTATTATTTGTAAAAAAAATATTAGAAATATTATTTCAAGCATTTTCTAAAGATGACTCGATATGGAATTTTAAAATGAGATTAAATGCTTTAACTTCATAATATGACATTCAATTCCATCATACAAATGTCCCCAATTTCAAATAGCATCAATGGTTGATATCAATTTTAGAACCTCAATTGTGTTAGCAACACTAGTTGCACCTTGCAACCTTTTGGGCTTGTCTAACAAGGAATATATTATTGCAACTTGGATGTTGTTATTTGATGTCTGATTACAGGGATAGCTGATTAGATATATATCAAATATTGATTCAAATATCAATGGTAGTTTGAAAGAAAAAAGAGAAGGGGAAATGTCAAGAAATACGTCAAGAACCACTGGGTGTGGTAATGTCAAAAGAAAATTTAAAGAATGTATGGAATTTTTTTTGTTGAATAAGGAACATGCTCTTATGACAATGAGACTAGCATAGACAAGGTAGTGCCATTGAGATATTGGCATTATGTGAAGAACTTAGAACCAAACCCACTTCTTGAGGTGGACAACATTTTTTTAATGGGAGAACATTTGAATTACTCCATCTAATTTACATGGGTTGGGGCTCTTTTCAATGAATGGTGTAAACATTTCATACAACTATGAAGTTGAACTAACAAAATATGGTGGCCCATTTTATGACTATAAATGTTGGTTATGGATATATGTGTGTGTGCGTGTGTGTGTGTGTGTGTGTGTGTGTGTCTATTGGGTATGCATAACTGTGGAGTTTATGCAATCGGGGTGGCAAGTGCGGGGGGGATCCTTCTGGATCCTAGAGGACAAGTTGAAAAAACCTTCGCTTGGGGTCTTGGCTATAGGACCAATAATGAGGCCGAATGGTTGGCTCTCCTTCAGGAAATGAAAATTATAGCAAACAAAGATCTCTCCAGGATTGTGATATTTGGAAATTTTCAACACGTCATATATAAAATGATCAATGGATATACCACAGGCTCTATAAAGTGTCATCGTCTGCATGACAAAATCACTCCTCTCTTATATAAGCACTATGAATTCTATCACATTCTTCACACAAATAATGTTGCTGCTGATGCTTTGGCTAATATGGGGGCCTCCTTACCTCAAGGTCACTATTGTCTAAACGACCAAAACTCACACCCCAAACCCATACCTTAATGAATTTGTGGGATGTAATTTTAGACCCCCACCACATTGAACTCACCTCCAAGGACCTATATGAAGGCTCTAATGTTTTATGTAAAGGCTCTAAGGAGTTATGTGAAGGCTCTAAACCTTGTCTCTCTATCCCTCCTCACCTTGCCATCGCATACCCTCCTTTCACCACTGGCCTCAATCCCATGGATCCTCGTGAAGGATCTCCTGCCTTAACGCGTCGTCCCACTCTTATGCCACGTGTCTCCTACTCTGCACTGGTCATTCCTCAATCCTTGAAGGTTTTACTACCCATCTCCCTCAGCTTAATTTCTCCTGCAACTCGCACGCTCCGAGTCTTATCTTCCTCCTCAATATGTCTTCCCCCCAAATCCTTCCTCACCCTCATTCTCCTCTTGGCAATGGTGTGCACTCCGTTCGTTATGTGATTTCTCCGGAGAGGATTCCGTTGGGTATTATTACAGGGGTTGATGAGGGAATTCTACAAGAAATCCCGTGGGAATCTCTGCCTCTCACCAGGGTATTTGTAAAAGAAAGGCTGGCTCTCACCGCTTTCTTCACCTGCTTATGCTCTACTCATGTTGGGTTTTCTCTGTGGTTCTCGAACTCTAGTTTTGGGCTCAGCCTCTCCATTGACTACCAGTCCTTTTTAATAGGCAACAATTCGATTCTGGGTTGCAATTGCTCAGGGTGGAAAGAAGGTGCGGTTGGAACTCTCTCCTGTCGAAGCAAAAAAGACCATGACTCCCTCCTATAGGAACTAAACACTCTTAAATCAGTTCTTGGTAGTTTCTTCATTGTCGAGCAGGCCCAAGAGTTTGCAGGTGCAGTTCGGGCTCTCCACAATAGCAATTTCTCCTAGACAAGGCAGAATGGATCAAGCAAACGAGAATGCTGAGCTAGGAGACTTGAAGAAAAATCTCAGGTGTTTGTATGAAATGATGGCCATTGGCATTATGGACAACAAGGAAATTGCCCAAGAGGTGAAAAATATGTGGGAAGTGGTCAGCTACACCTCATATCAGATAAGTAATCATGACTCCAAGATCGATGATACTGAAATCAACCTCAAGGAAATCATGGGAAAGGTGGACAGAATTCAAGAATACCTCCAACGTTTGGTAAGCATGAATCAAGGCAGTAAAGCTCTTGAAACTCTAGCAGCAGCGGCCCACCCTATGGAGGAGGAATCGGTTGTCCAACCCATGAAGCACCCAGACAATCTTTAATGGTTTCAATAGTTCATGTTTTTTTGTCTGTTTCTTAGGCAACATTTTATTAGGGTATACACTACCTCGGGCCTTAGAAGTTATGTAAAAACTCTGTGTGGAGTTCTTTGGTCATCCTTTTGGACCAGTTTTGTTTCATCCTTTTTTGAACTGCAAGAACTCTCAATTCCCGCCTTTTTTCTGTACTGAATGGTTGTGCACATCCTATTTTATATAAAACCTTTTNGTTTATGCAAATTATTAAAAAAATGAAAGAAAACAATAAGTATATATATATATATATATATATATATATATATATATATATATATACTGATGGAGTTCCAAAGGTTTGAAGAAACCTTATCGGGTTTATAAACAGTTCACATTTTGGAAGCATGAAGAAGCTAACTAGATGCGTGTTTGAGGAGCATGATGGAAATAAATTTGTAGTTTGTGCAATAAAACTAATATTTTTAGGGAAATTAGTTGTTAATCAATTACAATTTGAATAAAATTGATAAATCGTGTAATGTTGATTTACCACTTATATCCATTATTTAATGAAGAATGTTTGATTTTGATCATTGCAATAATTTCATATTAATCATCTTTTTATCTAATTAACAAATTTGTGTTCTATATATTGCATGTTGAAAATGTTTTTTCTTGTATCAAACAAGATTTGTAAAGGTTCATCTTTGCACATTAGAAAAAAAGGGAAGAAATTTGCAACTTTATTATGAATGAATTTCCACCAGTCTTATTATGAAGATTGTCTACCTTATGATATTTATGTTGATTCGTCTTCTCAGTGTTCATATCAACCATGGAAAATGTGAACAAAAAAAAGTATGATTATAGACATAATTTTGGAATGCACCATACACATTTATCAACATTTATCATTGCTATATTTGTCAAGTACAACAATAGAATTCTTACCATCATTCTTGATACCTGCTTTCCTATCAATTACAACTTAAATAGAATGCTTTTAAAAGAAATGTTTGTGTCTAAGCAAACCATAGGTGCCCCATGGAATCATTTCATCCCAGCCACTCAGCCAAAATTAGAAATGGCTCAATCATCCATTGTTGTGTCGAATGACAAAGAAGATGATCAGCCATTGGGGCACACATGTGGGGAACATGAATGTGTATGTGTTATTGATGATATTTAGGAATGTAATAAAGATACTTTAGATGCAAATAACGAAGTACATATTTTATTTATTTTTTGCATGAATGTTTTGTACACATTCGATTGAGCATCTTAACTGTGGTAGTTGTTTATTTATTTATTATGTTTCTTTTTTATTTGGTTATGAAATATTGGATGATGATGAGAAATGACAAGCATATGTCGAGTAGGAATGTGTACATTGTTGATTGCCTTGAATTAGATGATTTGAGGCTCTTACTTTTCTATTTTTTGTTAGAAGCATAAACTATTTCTTCCCTTTATTTTTATTTTTGTTGAAAGCACATGGCTCAAATGTAACTCTTTTTTGTTATGTAGCCAAGTTTTGAATCCGATGTTTATCTTAAAATGAAGCTTACATAATGGAATTGAAAACGTTTATCCATGTTTGAGGATTGAGTTAATGTTTTATATGTGATTTTTTATTAGATATGCATGTATTTAGTTGAATTTTAGGGTTTTATAGAGTTGTAGGATTTTGACTATTTTGTTATATATTGTTAAAGAGGTGTTGAATCTCAAGCTCAAGGAAGGTAACTATGTTGTCATCTATTGAATGTTGCGTTTGAATATGATTTGCACCGATTTTATCTTATATATGCATCTCTTATATAATTAACATACTAATGTTTATTTTATAAGATGATCGTGGGAAAGGCATTAACCACGAACAGGTCGAATAATATACAATCATGTATATGTTAGTTATATTCAATGGGTATTGATGTCTTAATCCAATATTTATTGTTGTTTATCATGTAATGTGTTTCGATTATTTGTAGGCCTGCGCATCATCTTGTCGTGATCGTGACAATTCATACTCCTTTGATGATCCTGCCCCTTTGGTTATAAAGGTTAATGCTTAGGTTGTTGAAATTGAGTGATAGCGATGAAGTCACTCCGGAAAGCAATCAAAGAATAAAATTATTGCTTTCAAGAATCTGGTATTGCAATGTGTGTAGTTTTGAAATTGGATTTTATCAAATGCTTTAATGGATACAACATATTATTTTATATGGATCCAAGTCTGACATAGGTTTGTCATTTTATAGTCCTTGAGAACAGATGCCTTGGGTTTTGTCAAAGTAGCATATTTGCATCTATTGTTGAAGCCTTTACTCCTTTTACCAATTTATTTACTCCTAGTATCTCTAGGATTACCCATGATTCTACACTTAATATTGATGTTGCCCCTTCTACTATGACCCCAACTAGTACTAACCCTGCCTCTACTCATGTGACTCCTTCATCATATGTTGATATGAGTCCTAGGACAATGGGCATAGTCGCCAAGAGAATTGGGGACTTGCTCGTTTCTTTACATTTAGACCATGAACTAGTCTTTTTAAATAGATTAAAACTCCATGGTAATCACTAATCCATCAACATATTTTATTTTATACAATGAAGAATTTTTTATGTTGATCTTATCTATATAATCATAATATATTATTGCAATTATGGGGAATAACTTATTCCATTGACAATTGTAAAAAAAGGCATTTTTCGCTTTTCACGCCAACAATTAGAACAAGTTATAAATATTAAAGAAAAAACTTAAAAAAAGAGTTGATAAAACACATGACCACTACCTTGAAAAAAGTACTACATACTTTTAATGGAACCCACCCCGCGAAAAATGAGAAATATGTATACTTGTGGGACGGGTCAAAAGACTATAAATGCCATGTTTTGAAGGTCTTGTGTATCTCTGATGATGATTTTTTTCACTGTTTGGCAGTGTGTAAGCCCTGTTTTCTCCTACATAAGAGGAGTTTTTTTGGGCATGTTTTATGCTCAGGTAAGCTTTGGATAGCTTGATGATTTGGAGGTCTCAAGAGGTGAAATAAGATAAAGGAATATATAACACTTTTGTTCAATATTAGTATAATGTTACTTAAAAAAAAAACATATTATTGTGATTTTAAATTTTAAGCTTTCTACTTTATTCAAATATTTTAGCTTTTATGTTAAGTTCATGGATTTGATTTGTTCCTTTTCTTTTATTTGTTTAAATTTTTCAAATTTAGAGGTTTGCAATGTGTTTAACTTATTTAATCCATCTTGAACATACTTCAACCATTGTGTGATGAAGCATTCTTCTTTGCATTGTACTTATCTTTACATCCAATACACTTTGCATGTGATTTGTTTTATTTATCACTAATAAACAAACTAAAAATCTTTTAATAATTATAATAAAATAATTATTTAATATTAATGATATATGTATAAAAAATTATGTGATTGTTTACTTAAAAATATATTGAAAATGTTATTTTATTTTATTTAACAAAGATAAAAATGGGTAAACAAAACAATACAACATAGAACACATCAAAATGTTAAACAATCTACTAAAACAATTAAAGAATACAACACTAATGATGCAAACATATTTAAATACCACAAAATTTGTCAAAATATGAGAAGTAGGACTGAAACTAGCAAAATGAATCTCGTGACATCAATTGTCACCTTGCACCTGATAACCAAGACTTCCCTATTTGGAGTGTTACCGCAATCAAACCCACTTAGTTTACTACCGCATTTGCAAAACTTTAATAAGTAATATACCTTATGAACTATTCAAATAGAGTTCCCTTTGACTTTATTTTCAAAATTAAAACTCAAGTGGCCCTAATTATAAAGCTTAGAATAAGTTCACAATAACTAAATTAATTAATTAATTAAGACTTTAAAAAAACATTACTCAATTATAATGATTTTTTAATGAAATCATATCATTTTGATTTTGATTTTATGAAGTTGAAAATTTTGAATGTTAATATTGTATGTAGAAATATATTTGAGTGATTGTTATGTTAGTGCTACACTGCAATCCCTTTATCGAACACCCATGTGGACATTGTTCTACTCATTTAAGCCAACCAAGGTGTAACCAGTTATAAATCAATCTTATATCCCCTCAAGTAATGATATTCATTCATATAGCAATTATTTCCATAACATCAAACCTCAAGGCACATCGCTCAACATTTAGAATATTAGTGATGTGTTACCATGTTTTATTTTCTTATCAAAATTTTAGAACAAGACAAGCATGTTCAAATAGTTCAAACCAAGCAACCCTGGCCTTCAGCGTTGTGGAGTTTGGATCCTTCCATCCTAGGATATATTCAGCTCCTGCTTGATTGATGTTCGTTGTTCTTTGGTTGCTCACTCCCTCTTGTTAGTTTGATATCTACAGAGGACTCTCTGTCCAAGAAGTGGTTGATTGTATTCCTAGTGGTGCTTCATCCTTGGAGTTATCCAGTGACCAATTGTTGAGTCTGATTTTTGCAAAGGATTCTTTGTTCAATCAACTTCTCAAGTTTCTATGATTGTGATCCTGGTGGAGATTCATCCTTGGAGCTTTCCAGTATCCATTTGCTGAGCCTGATTTTTGCAGAGGATTCTTTGTTCAAACAGCTTCTCGACCTGGTGGAGATTCTGCTTGACCTTGATTAGTAATGAGCTCAACGCTGGTGGGATTTATTTGAGTCTTGTTTTGGTGGTCATGGAAGATGAAGGGGGTTCTTCCCCTATTCCTAATCTAAACACCTTCAAAAGATTAACATCTTCAAGAAGCAAAAGGAAACTCACTCAAACCCAACAAACTTTTGTAAAGAAGCTTGAAAATGTTCCTTCGATAGCCCTACCAGTGGAAACTTGTCAAACAGCTATAAACATTGTTGATCGGGGTCTCATTGGCAAGTTCACTAGGCTTTGGCCTTCCCCTAAGACAATTGCAGGATGGGTCCATCGGGATTGGAAACATCTCATCTCAGAAGGTATCTGTAGCAATTTGATAGGTAAGGGATATTATCTTTTTCTCTTTGAAAATTCTGCTGATAGAGATTTGATTTTTCAAAACAGGCCATACTTCATGGGTCCCCAGGGACTCTACTTGAACAAATGGTCTCTGGACTTTGATCCGAACCAAGATGTTCTCTCAGCAGTCCTTGTCTAGGTTAGGTTTCCGCACCTTCCTCTTCATTGCTGGAATCCAAGAGCCCTTGAAGCTATTGGAAACACCTTGGGGAAATATATTGATAGGGCTGATCGTCGAGATCAATATACCTATGCCAGAATCTGTGTTGAAGTGGATTTGGAGGTAGGATTACCCAAAGCAATTAACTTGACAATAGCATAATGGACTTATGTACAAGAGCTAGACTATGAACAACTGCCCTTTAAGTGCAAGTTTTGTCATGGTTATGGACACTTTGCCAGATCCTGCAAGAAAAAATGTGAAGAAGAAGTTGTTAAAGAAAAGGAAGATGAATGGATTCAAGTTGAAAAAATTAAATCAGCAAAGCAAGGAAACAAAGAAAAGAAACAAAAAGGAGAACTGGGGACAAGCAGCAACACCACTGGACAGAAAGAACATGGAGAAGTTATGAAAGAATCAATGACTAAAAACAATTTTGAAGTATTGAGCATTCTTGAAGACCAAACTCTTGAAGAGGGAGAAGTCCCTCAAACTCAAATCCAATCAAGTGAAGAAGATAAAGACCATGAATCAAAACTCAACACACATGTGGAAGGTCATTCTCCCACTTATGTAGAAATGGCAAAAAAAAGAAACCTCTGGACAATTCTGGCTCTTCAAATGAAGATCCTCTTGGTAAGTCATCCAAAAAAGGGCGGAAATCTCTCAAGACGATCCGGGAGGAAAAAGCTGAACAACTTAAGATGCAGGGAATTCAATCAACTTTAGAGATGTCCATTGGTAGGAACACTCGGATCAAACCTGCAAAAGGAGGCCCAACCCCTTCCGTCAAATGATGAAATGTGTCTCTTGGAATTGTAGAGGGCTCGGCAATTCTACAAAAGCTGAAGTAGTGAATGATCTCATCAGAATGGCCTCTCCAAATGTCCTTATGCTCCAAGAGACAAAAATCGATGAGGAAAGCTTACTCTCCATTAGTAGCAAGAGTTGGAAACTAAATGTTGGTAAGGCAGTGAGTTCCAGAGGCACTGTCGGTGGAATAGCCACATTATGGACAGAAATTGACTTTATTCTGGAGAATTCCCACAAATTGCAGCATTGGATTTTCACTCAACTTTGTCATATTCCAAGTAAGAAAGTGTTTTGCCTTTTTAATCTGTATGTGCCTGTCAATTTACAGGAAAAGAGAGAATGTTGGAACTCGCTGGCAACCTTTCTCATTGCAAACTCCTTTTCAAATTTAATAATTGTCAGAGATTTAAATTTAATTCTGAATGCTAAAGAAAAAGTTGGTGGTGTCTATGGAAGAGATCCCAAGCTGAACCGGGTGGATAACTTCATACTTAAGTGGGAGCTGATTGATTTCAAACCCAAAAGAGGAAAGTTCACGTGGTCAAATAACAGATTAGGAGCAGCCAACATTTCTGCTAGATTAGACCATCTTCTGGTTCTGAGCTCCTTGCTGGCAGATAAAACAGTCATATCCTCTAGTATCTTGCCGAAGATCACTTCAGACCATAAACCAATTTTATTATAGATTGAAAATGAAGAATACCTTGGCCCCATTCCTTTTAGATTCAGTCCACTATGGAAAGATAGAGATGGATTCATGAGCACTATCATCTTGGCTTGGGCAATTCCAGTTGTCGGATCTCCAAATTATGTCTAGGAGAGGAAGCTTATTAATACCAAAGCTGCACTTAAGAATTGGGTAAAACTTACTCAAAAAAATCCAACTAGCAAAAGGAAAGAAGCCCTTCAAAATCTGGAAAAAATTCAATTGGAAATGGAAGAAACAAAAATAACTCTAGCTTTACTAGCAAAAGAGCAAAATGCACAGTCCATTTCTTTCCAGGCCTTCAGGAGAGAAGAAGAATATTGGAGATTAAAATCTCGAAGTACTTGGCTGAAAGCTGGCGATAGGATACCTCATTTTTTCACAAGCAATGTAGAGTTAGAATTTCTCAAAATCATATCTCGGAAATTAACTCCCAATCTGGTGAAGTGGTAAAAGGAAATTCTCAAATCAAATAGCTGGTTGAATTTCATTTTCAAAACCTCTTCAAGGAAGATGGACTCTTTGATCCTGACCTTACCTCTGATTTTTTTGCCAACATTCTCAGCTTGGTGAGTGAGGCAAAAAATGATGAGCTAATGCAGCCTTTTAAGGAGCAAGAAATTATTGACGTTATTTGGTCAATGGAGCCAGATAAACCTCCTAGTCCTGATGGGTTCTCCTTTCAGTTTTATAGAATTTGTTGGCCAGTTATTAGGAAAGATATCCTCTGAATGTTAAAAGCTTTCTAGATTAAATCCAAAGTGGGGGGTTGCACAAATTCCACCTTTCTTGCATTAATTCCTAAAGAAGTCAATCCTTCTTCCTTTGATAGATTTAGACCTATCTCCCTTTGCAATGCGTCCTATAAAATCTTTTCTAAACTACTAGCAAATCGAATTAAACCTTTGCTTGAGAAACTGATTTCTCCTCTTCAAGGAGGGTTTGTAAAAGGGAGACATATTCTAGATAATGTTATTCAAGTTCAAGAAGCTATGCATTCCAGTTTTCTTCGGAAGGAGAAGGGCATGCTCATCAAACTTGATATGGAAAATGCCTTTGACAGGGTAAAGCACTCTTTTCTTTTTTTCGTGCTTTAGTCTTTTGGGTTCAGCTCTGCATTTATAAATTTGATAAAAGCTTGCATTCACAATCATTGGATAGCGCCATTGGTAAATGGCAGGCTAGCAAACTTCTTTCAAGCCTCCAGGGGTTTCCGACAGGGCTATCCTTTGTCACCTTTTTTGTACATTCTTATGGTCGACTCCCTAAGCAGGAAGTTATCATCAGGAAAAATTAATGGTATCATTCCGGGCATTTCTGCAGCAGTAGGAGTTGAAGCTATCAACCATGCCCTCTTTGCGGATGACACCTTGCTCTTGGGAGGGGCATCTTTAAAAATGGCAAGAGCTTTCTCTGAAATTATGCAACATTTTTGTATTATATCAGGGGCTCTCATTAATAACCAAAAGAGTGTAGTATACGGATGGAATGTTGATCAATCAAAAGTAGATAAAATATCTCAGATCTTGGGCTTTGAAGGATATGCTTATTGGAACAAGGTTAGATACTTGGGTATACCCTTAACTTTAGGGAAAAACAATTCCCCTCTCTCGCTGGAAATTATCAGTAAGATTAAAGCAAAGATCAATTCTTAGGGAGGACATTGGCTAACCAAGGCAGGAAAGGTCATTCTGATTAAGTCAGTACTCTCATCTCTCCCTATATATCAATCATCTTTACTTCTGGCGCCAAAAGCTATTATGAATCAGATTTCTAAATTACTCAAAGACTTCTTATGGGGAGGTGGGAAAGGAAATCAACATCGTATGCATCTGGTTAATTGGGAAACAATAAAAAGACCTCTTCTTGATGGAGGATTACAATTCAAAGATCCAGAATTGTCCAACATAGCAATGGGAGGAAAAAATTTATGGCAGTTGTTTTCTAACAAACAACACCCGGTTAGTCAGTTGCTATGGAAAAAATACCTTCACGGCGGATCATTAAAGAATATTCAAATGGAAAATACCACTAAAGGATCAATTATCTGGAATTCATGTAGGAAAGTACTTGATTTCTTTGTTCAACATCTGTATCGCATTCTAGGAAATGGTCGGAAGACTTTTCTGTGGAAAGATAGAATTAATGGACACAATCCACTTCAAGTTGATGATGTTATTGCTGAGATCCAAAATTGGTTAACAAATAAAGGAATTCACAGATTGGCTGATATAGCTTCATGGGATGACAAAGGAAATTGGATCGACTGGTCTCTTCCTCTCATGACAAAGCTTGATCTTCCTAATCTCTCTGACCATCAAAATCTGTTATTAATCAGGCTAAAAGGAAAGACTCCTATCCATCGATTTTGCAGAGACTCGTGGGGATGGGGATCATCTGGAGTTTATACTGCTACTGTCGGTTACTCTCATCTGCAGATTTCAGCGCATGCCAATGTAGTGGATTCCTCTGGCTCCCACAACGCAGCTCTCTGAAAGCTGGTGTGGAGTCTGCCCAGCATTCCAAAGATTAATTTCTTCACTTGGATTGTAATTCATCAAAAACTGTTAACGGATAAAAATTTGTCAAAAAAAGGTTTTTATGGACCATTTAGATGTTGTCTGTGTCTTCGAGTTGTTGAGACTTCAGCACATATTTTAGTTAAGTGTGTCTTTGCTCAAAAGGTTTGGACTTTAGTTCTGCGTGGGCTGTCATTCTCTTTTTTTCCTCTAAATGCTGAACTGGTCATTCTTTTTAAAAACTGGCAATCAAGATATCGTGGTGCTCTTTCTTCCAATCATGCTTGGAGAAAAATCTGGCAAGCTATACCAAAATTTATCTGGTGGAAATTATGGCTGGCTCGAAATGATATGATTTTTAATGGCAAAATCCCAAAACCTGAAATTATAGCATCTAAATCTAAGGCATTTCTATTAGAAGCAATAGGAAACCTTCAAATAGCTAGAAATAATCTAGAAGCTGAACAAAATTGGCTTGGTACGAAATCAGTGGATAAAATTTAGGTGTGTTTAAGTAAAACTGTCATCAAAACTTTTTGGCAGATCAAGCTCTCAGAAAATGAGTTTTCAGATTGGTGGAAATCTAAAAATAAGACTTCGATATTCTTTGATGGAGCGTCAAAAGGAAATCCAAGGAAAGCTGGGGCAAGGGGTTTGATATTTCATCCAGGCGGAAAATTAGAAACAAGTTTCAAATGGGGAATAATCAGGCAGAATTATTTACTCTTTCGAAAGCATGTCAACTAGCAAAGGAAGCAGGCATAATAATCTGCAAATCTTTGGAGATTTTGAAATCATCATCAAAATTCTAAACTCGGATTCAGTGTTCAATTATCTTTTTCTGAATTTGACCATGCAAAGGTTGCATTTCATTTTGATATCTCAAAGCAAATCAGGGATGCCTCCTCCCTTCGAGAATGTTATGTGTGAATGACGGGCCTTGCCTATTGCATTCCATTCCATGACAAAATCTCAATCATGTGTAAGGAAGTGTATTTTTTGGAACAAATTGTAATTGGGTGAAAGCCCAAATTTTCCTTTTTAAATTAAAAGAAAAAAAAATTAATCGTTTCGGTTATAAAAAAAAATAGTTCAAACCAAACAACTCAAAAACATGAGAAATTTTATCAAAAAAAATAAATAGGTTTATATATAGCCAAAATGAATAATGTTATTTTTATGGATTTTAGTATATATTATGTTGAGGGGTTATATATTTTATGTGGTGGGGTGATTATATATTTTATAAAAAAAACCATAAAAAATAAAAATAATACTATATTATTTTTATATAAAATTAAAATAATAATAATAAGATAAGAAATATTTCTTAGAATTATATTTTTAAAATTGTTTTGATTGAAAAATATTTATTTGTATTAAAATTGTAAAATATATATAATAATAATAATTAATTGGACTATTTTAAGTATGTGTGGAATTGAAAATTATCTTTCCATGAAAATTATTGTTGTAACAGTTTTAAACTATTTAAGTAATAACTTTTTTGGAAAAAAAAACAGTATAGATCGATCTTAAACCAATTTCTTGAAGTATGTTCTTTTTTAATTTTAAACTAAAAAAATTTGATAATCTCTTACTTAAAAATAGATTTAGGTTTTTATTTCGGTTTAATGTTACAATGATTAACATAAATAAAATTGATAAAAACTTATATTTTTAATTTATAATTAAATTTAATTGACAGAGGATGAGTATATTTTTTCTTCAATTTTATTTTATAAAAAATATTGCATAATCAAAACAATTCATATAATTATTTTTTTAATGACGTGCATCGAAAAGCTATTTCAATTCAGGATTATAATCTTTAAGCCTAATGCCCAGTATAAAATATTCCTTTATATTAAAATTATAATTTATATAGTTTTTAATTGAATAGAATTTATCAAATATTATTTTAATGTATATTTGGAACTTTAAAAATAAAATATAAATATATATTAATAATGCTTTCCAACAAAACATGCATATTATCAAGCTAATTAACAATATGGCATTATGGTGAGAAGTCCAGTCATTTCAAAAGTAGCAGAAAAGAGATTTATATTAGCTCCGTCATCTATCATGCATGCAGTGTGAATCTGATCCCACTCAACTGTACAATGACGAATATGCTAGGCATAATGCTCAAAGAATATAACACTAAAATTGATCCTACTAGCAACATTTTTGCACTTGTATCTTGACCAACTCACCACGTTTAGATCACCATTTCTAAAAAATTTAGTTTAGATTACTATTTCTACAAATTTAAATACCTTGATATATGACACTTTCTATATGTCAGCCTCCCAAAATTGTGTAGCATAATGTAGAGAAGCCATGTTCAGAAAGAATGAAAAACAATAGACCTGAACAACAATACTATGCCTGCCCAAAAATTATTGAAGGGTATGTGTTTGAACTAATGTTATGAAAACTGGAATCAAACGGGTCCACTTTAAAAACCATCATTAAATTGAAAAAGAAATTGATACACAACTCTGAACCAAACACAAACATTAAGGCACTAAATAGATTCAAGAGAGTCCTAAAATAATGTATTATGATTTACAATCAAATCAAACTACATAATCATTCAAATGTAAGATGCTCTACGTTCTCTACATAGATGTGCCTGGCATCTTGACTCAACGCCCCCAAAGGTCCAACACCAGTGTTGGTACCCTATGGCAGTGGAAGCATTGACAAGTCATTTAGGATAAGTTCATCCACCATAGAGGGGAGCATTATTAAATAGAATAAATTAAGTTTTAAGGTAGTTGTAGGTTTTTTGTTTTTATCGGAGGATGGGGATGCCAATGTGAAACTGGTTAAGCTAACCAGCAACTGATTTTACCTTAGAATTAGCTAATTCAAGATAAAATCAGTCCAAACTGGTTTGAGTCACCAATCCATACTAAAAACCCCAGACCAATTCCAAGTGAACAATTTTGCTCTGGTTTGACCAGTTCTAATAACATTGATTACAACTTTGAAGTATTTTTTTTGACAGCCATAGTTAAGGATGAGAAAAAGCTTCTTATAATATGCCCTCATCAAGTGGAATCTGTAAGGTTTGAACTAAAACAGTTCCCATACAAGTCTCAACCTTGGCTGTAATCTCATTTTCGAAAATTGAATCATGTGAAATTATCTTTTAGTACCGTGGTGTCAATTTTTTGTAAATTTAATATAGTAAACGTATGAAAAGCTCTAAATTTTTAATATATATATAACCATTTCTATATATATATAGACACACAACCATTTATAGTATGTGTGTCTCATACTCTAAATTTTTAATATATATATAACCATTTCTATATATATATAGACACACAACCATTTATAGTATGTGTGTGAGAGACAGAAAAGCTCTAAATAAAACAATATAAAATCATTTCCATGACATGTGCTTAGTAATAACTCAGCAATGAAGTGCACTATGCTCAATATATCACGAGATATAATACACAAATTTGCAACCACCCATGATGCAGGAAATCCCCATTGTATGTCTCCGTGTCACGAAAGATCGTCAGCCAATACTGCTTTGAGTGAGATATTATTGCAAGCCAGACATAGTTGCATACAGGTTCCTAGTGCAGTTTTCTCCTATTCCTTCAATGACAAGTTTTGACAGATCATATTTCATTAATATGACTAAGTTAAAATCATTGAAAACCTAAGTAACAGGACACTTCCAAATAGGGCCTATGTCCCGTATTCAACATGTTGGACACGACACTTGCCCTAATACGTGTCCGGCACCAAAATTTTTGTGTCCTAAAATCAGGACACGTTCCTGGCACGTGTCGGCCTGTGTCCCGTATTCAACGTGTCGGACATGACACTTGCCCTAATACATGTCCGACACCAAAATTTTCGTGTCCTGAAATCTGGACACTTTCCAGCACGTGTCGGACACGTGCCAGGAACGTGTTCTGATTTCTAGACATGTGTCCTGTCAAAAAGGGTATAGAGGAGGAGGAGGAGGAGGATAGAGAAAAGAGCTACGACAGTAATGATAATTTTGACATGGAGGAGACACACGCTGGAAAGTGTCCTGATTTCTAGACATGTGTCCTGTCAAAAAGGGTATAGAAAAGGAGGAGGATAGAGGAAAGAGCTACGACAGTAATGATAATTTTGACATGGAGGAGCAAGAGGACGATTGACAGTGGCTAGTAGCATTAATGAGCTATGATATTCTTCCCTGTGGTTATTTAGTATTTTCATTTTGTATCTAGTAGTAATGTAGATACTAGACTTAGTACTAAGTAGTATTTACTCTCTTTTGTATTTTCCAGTGGCATTTTCTCGATATCTACATAATACATTTTGATTTTTGTGGTTTAATCAGAAATATCAAGTATGCAGTTTATGGTTCAAAGTTCATGATTCATGATAATTTTATTATTGATTCATCATTGTCAAATTTCAATTGAATGATATTATGATTGATGTACATTATATATACTTTTGGTTTTTTTTAAATGTAGACCTTTATGTATTTTTTTTAATATATATATAATTTTTTAATATATATATAAAAGCATGTCCCCCGTGTCCTATTTCCAGGGTCGTCGTGTCTCGTGTCGACTACTCGTATTTTCGTGTCCTCCGTGTCCCGTGTCCTCGTGTCATGTGACTTAGTTGAAAACAATCGTAATAGTGAAGTGGAAACCCATGAATGCTTTTACTTAATCTCTTCTTGTAAATGTACCCAATGTTTTGATTCTGTTGAAACTTGGACTTGATTTCAAAATCAGTTGAGGGTCAACTCCAAGTCCGAATCAAACTTGGCTTTGACTTGAACCAATTTGAATTTTCTGGCTTGGTTTATCAAAATATACTTAAAACATGAAATTTCTAATGAAGAAAAACATTTTAAAGATTCACAACCATGACTCCAAACCATTAAAGACAAAATATGCAGTCTACACAGGTATATACCAGGATGAACATATCAAAATGGCACTGAGTGCAATACATCTGAAACAAAATACATAATCAGCAATGCTCTAAATGGCCTCTGGAGTCCAAAAGACATGCTACAAGCTACTGGTCTACTATATATCAATGATCACTGATCATCATGATGAAACTCATCACCACCGCTGGAAATGGGAGCCCCTCAGCATCAGCTACAGGACCATCCTCTGGCTCAAAGGCCTCGAATTCATAGAACTCCTCACTAACATCTACAACTGCATAACTAGTAGAAGCTTGGGTTGCACAGCTAGTGCCTACCATGCCTCATGCCACACCTACTAATACACTTGGATCTGAATCTAAATGAAGCCACCCCAACTCGTCATTCACATCAATATCATAATCAAGATCACTCTGTCGATTGAATCTCCTCTACTCATTTTAAAGTTGGATCATTATCATCCAACACAAAGGAATCTGTATCAGGGCTTTTGTTCATTATCTAGTTACACCATAGCCAGAGTTGTATTGCACAAAGATGAGATCATTTAAACATTTTTGTTCCAAAGAGTTTCTCATCTTAACATGAATCCACTCAAAGATAGACCAATTGCACTCACACTAGGAAACACTACAAGTTTCACTCAAGACTCAAATTATAGACTTGCAATTGAGGATATTAGCTACAAAACGACTCCCACCAGTTTGTTGCAAAGACAGTTAGTTCAACAAATTAGATAGTGAGTTTGGTCAAAAGTTCAATTATATAAAGTTTAAAGTTTTAAACAACTGAACTTAATAAAACTTTGGAATTGTTTATCTGGTTGGTCCACATCTCTCAAAGTCTTTGCTAGGTTTTTGCCAAAGGTACCCATCGCTCTAGTGAAAGAACTAATCTGTCATTGTATTTTCAGCTACTCACTCTCTAAAACCCTTCAAGTATTCATCTATGGACAAATCCTTTTTGTGCTAAAGAGATCTCAAGGCATGTATACTAGGGCCTTTGAAGCCCTTGCTGGCAACAAGAATGGAATCCCACATATGTTGATAATAAGGTGAGTGGGAAGCATTGAAGAGGATATCTACATCATACCACAATCTAGCTATGTATTCAAAAACAACTTCTTTGCATTGCTTCTTCCAACAGCTATCTAAGATGAGCTGAGTTTGACTCAGTTAAGAGGCATTAGCACTAGCGGAGGTGGGGGAAGGTGTACCAAAATAACTTTTGATGTTCTTCTTCTTCTTAGGCTAGTTTTCAAGAGGGGGAGGAGCATGATGAGAGGGTCCCTAACAGCACTAGAAGGCATAGAGCAAGAGCCTTCAAAAACAAAACTAAGAATTCCTCGTATCTAGATGCCCACATCATGGCAAGTTGCCTCTTCCTCCCAATTTCAGCAGTTATCTCTACATGTTTAACCTTGTCTTCTTCCAAATTTCTCATACTGACTTTGGAATTCCAATCTTATTTTTCCAATATCCTCTGCTAGTGCTTTACAGGGGGCAATTTGGCTTCTTATACCAGCCAGGTGTTGCGTCAACCCCCACCCCTTTGATATGTTTCTTGCAAATTTGCAATACATCTCACTATCAACAACATCAACATTTATCCATGCAAGGTCTTCGACTCTTGGGGCCATGGTAAATGCAAACAAATCTACAAATGCAAATGTGCCAAAGCTATCTTAAATTTTTTTACAACAAAAGGCAGATTTCAGATCTGTTTTAACATTTTTTCTGAGAAAAAAAACGACAGATTTTACTGTGAACATAACTGGGAATGAGCTCAATGAGCTCAAGAATCTAGACAGCAACTCCAAACTTGAAGATGGTTGTAACCTCCTTACTTAGATACCAACTTCACTGCAAACAACACAAGAAGATTGCAAAACAAGCTCCCAGCTCACTCTAAATTGCAATCTTCAACGCTGCTCCAAAAAATCCAAATGCTCGCAAAATGCTCAATGAAAAAGGAGCAAGGCAAATAGAGGGGGGTGGTTCTTTATAGGTTGCATTTAGTGTTAAGGGTCTTAATAAATAGATTTTAGGTTTTAAGAAAATTAAAACAGTCGATTTTAACTCCACATGTGCCTCTCTGGCTGGCTAGGTACTAACTCCACTGAGTAGGTATGGACTTGGCCGAGATGACCAAGTTGAACCCCAGCTCCGGTTTGGTACTGAACCGATCCCCTATACCGCTTAGAGGGCCAAATCTGTACTGTTACTGGTCAACTTGGTCAACTCAGCCAAGTTTGAGTCCAAGTCTGAATTGGCCAAGTTTAAAAACAGAGCATATACTTAAAAGAGACCAAAGAACACTAATTGAAACTTTGAAAGTCTCCTATCAGTCAACTTGGGCATAATAATATGTTTGAAAGATCATAGCATTAACAACACTTCCATTTTTCAGCAAAATCAATGGGCTGACAAATCAGATTATGAAATTGATACATCGGAGTTCTTACACTTAATCTCTTCTTCATAATACTCCAATGGGCTCACAACAATGCAAAACAAATCAGATTTTTAAATCGATGGGAATTCTTACACTTAAACTCTTCTTCGTCATACTATTAAGCCACAGAGAAAACAACCTAAAATATAAAACCTCAGAAACGGTGAAGAAAGTTGCTGAAACAAAAACACCTCAAAATTGCAAAATTTGTGTTTGGATAGTGGACAGTAGGAGGTTGCTTGTACTCTTAAGCCACAAGAGAAAACAACTAAAAAGATAAAACCTTAAAAGTGATCAAGAAAGTTGCCAAGAAGAAAACATTTCAAAATTGCCAAATTTGTGTTAGGATATCAGACAATGGGAGGTTGCTTAAGACCGACTTGGTCTAATGCTTTTGTTGTGTCTGCTTTCTTGTGCCATTTTTTAGTGTGCATTTGTACTTTAGTATCCGACGGTCACCATTCTATCTTGTGCATGGGTGATTCAACAATCCTTGTATTCTTGGTATACACCACAATTGATAAGTGTCATGTCACTTTATTGGTTCATGGTCTCTATTTAAAGATCATGGAGGATAATTTATGGGTGATTTGGAATATGTGACTTTGTGTGATGTGGAGTAGAGTACTGCACTTGATGTAAGCACTTCTTTGAGCAGTGATACAGTGTTTATGTTGCTCCATGGATGTTTCCCTCTTTGAAGGTTTTGCCACATATTTTTCAGTGTCTGGATCTTTGATTTGTGCAAGTTATTTCTCTGTGGTGTTCATTCCCTGGTTTCCTGCCTATGATTTGAACAGTTTGGGCAATCAAATCTTACTTTAAATGTCAACAATTCTCAAATCTTCTCTCCTACCTTCAATTATATGATCATATTATAAATTTCTATGAGATTTGAGGTTCGACCCAAGCTATAAACTATACCTAAGTAGCAAGAACACATATAAATCAAATTCAAATGGCAGACACGCTATAGCTTATACATACCTCACTATTCTCATCTTGATATTGCAGAGAATTCCATCTTCAACTTGCAACAGAAATGTAGAGCTTCAAAGCAGTATAAAACTTATAAACTTTATTAATCATTACAACTGTCCTAAGAACTGTTTTCACAGGCAACCATGTATGATCCCAAAATATAAAGACATCCCAACCATTGTAATGAATACAAATGTCAGAACCATATTTTTCAATATTATGAAGAGTGAAACAAAACCACATTTGACTATTCTAACCAACAATCCAAGGAAGTTAATAGCTTTAGTCCAGAATATAAAACTACTTCTGAATGAGTGTCCTTGTAAATCTTTTCCACTTTTTAGCCCTAGCCATCTTAATGGAGCCTTTTCGAAGTGCTGATCTCATAGATCTGAATGTACAACAGAAAGCATTGTCTTTCTTCACAAGGCAAAACCGAGTTTCCAAAAGAAAAAGAAAAAGGCATTGTTCTGCAAGCCAGATGAACAGTTATCTTTCTAAATCACTTGTTAAGAACCTAAACTGATAACTGCTAATATACCAACTGGAAATTTTGCTGCTAATTGAAAACAAAACCTGTAACTGGACTGATATTGGAAAACTGGAAATGTCCTACTCGAAAGCCTAAGAGCCTGTTATAGCCAATATTCCTACATGTGTCTCTTAATCTTTTACATATGGGATAAATGGTTTTGTGCCAGCATAGATCCATCTTGACTCCGGATCTATTAAGCAGTGAGAGTGATCTAAAGAAACCAAGATGTAATTCTCAGTGCTTAAAAGATCTGGGGTTAAGACAGATCTATGCCAGATGTAAACTTTGCTTCAATATGCTTAAACTTTCTTACTAAATAGTAAAATGCTTACATAGAACTTCTAGTGCCCTCAAAAGCATGTATGATGTGCTAACCTTTCTAATACAAAATCAGGCTTCCCTGGTCCATCTGTATTCAATGTTGAGCATTTCTTCTCGGAGACAATAAATACTCTCTGGGCGTAGTGGCAGTGCCCCTCCTTGAATTGCTTTGTCCCTAAAGCGATTGTAGTTGTGGAAGTTGATGTATCAAGCAGATTTTGGCATAAACAGTAAAGACAATAACTATCCAAATAAAGATACGGTGTTCTGCCCAATTCTGTAGATACTTTATTTGATTTCCCTTCATTCAACAGGGCATCAATTTCAAACTGTTCTTCTATTGTCGCATTATGTATGGAAGACCTTGCTCCTAATCTAACCAGCGCACATGCACATACTTCTTTCTCAAACTTGACAACCATAATAGCAGCTTGCATGATGAAAGAATCAGGTAGTTGTGCAAGACGAGCAACATGAAGGCCAAAGCTTCTACTAGCAACCCCTGAACAAGTTTATAAACGAACATAATACTTTATGTCATGTGAAACTTCACCAGCTGTGCTTTGATCCATTTCGGGTTTCTTTCACTAGATAAGATAAGATAAGATAAGATAATTTTATTAATGTCCAGCAAATGACCACTTAAGTAGGTCAATGGGACTATGCAGTACCATGATAACAATACAAAGTGGGATCCCAAAACTAGCTCCTTTAAAAACCTAGAAGCAGAACTCAAGCCTAACCCTAACTCCACAAATAGAGAGCCAATCCCGGAGAGATATATACAAAAAGAGATATGAAGAGAGCTGATCCATAAAATGTATGAAGAGAGTGAATCCAACAACATTTCAGAATGTTGAAGCATCCATGAGCTCAATACTCAGTCTTCTGCCTGCTGAACATTCCTTTGTCAAATATGACGCATAATATGAACTCAATTCCCCTGGGAAATCATCTTTTAGCTTCACAATCTTCAAATAGTGAGTGACAAACAAACTCAACAATCTTATCTGAAAAAGTGTTCCATTGCTAGGGTTTTTCCCATGACACCAAGAAAGTGGCTCTAGTACCGGTTTTTAGCCAAACCTCAAAACCGGTAATAAACCGACTGGAAAACTTGCTTGTATAACTGAAAAGGCAACGTGTAACTGAAATCTGAGATGAAAATTGGAGAACTTATAGTTGAAACCTACGTTGCGGGGAATCGCTAGCCCCCCCAGCAAATTGCTCCCAATTCGCACTCCGGGAGAAATTGATGAGGAATCGATCCCAAGATTGCGATTCATTGATTCCTCCCACAATCAATTTTGGGAATCACAATTCCTAGCAAAAAAAACGCTCCCTGCCCAATCACGGTATCACTGAGGGATCGACGCTCCCAGAGCGTTACCTCAACGATCCCGGGCCAAAAAAAAGCTAAACCGCTCCCAGAATGATTCCGCGAGCTAGGCAATTTTTTTTCAATTTTCTCAAATTTGCAAAAAAATCTTGTTTTTTAGTGATTGGCTAGGGTTCAATTAACCTTTATAAACACTATTGGACTCCATTTAGACTCATTCTATTCTTCAATTGCTTGTTTTCATATATCTTGGTAGGACTTTGAGTGGGTTTGCTAGTTGTTTGAGAAAAGATTTGTAGGAGCCTGGAAGGGAGGTTGAAGGGGAGATTGAATACTTCTATTTGTGAGAGCTTGGAAAGAATATTGAAGGCTTCCATAGAGATACTCAACCATCCTTCATGAGCTAAAGAGGTGTGCTCTGAAAACCCATTCTTTGTTTGTTTTTGAAAAAAATATTTCACTATGTTAAAATTTTAAATCTTGTATGTTTTTTTCCTACTCTTTCCCATTTCTTCTTCTTCGTCATTCCATTGCAGGCAATAAGTGATTTTCATATTGAATCAAGAAACATGATGGGTATGTGGTTTTTGTTTTTGGTTCCAATTCTTCTCATGATGATGGTGGTGGGAAGTAGATTTGATGGTGGCAATGATGAGGAGGAAGAGATAGGGAGTGGCACGTACATGGAGAGGAGGAGGACGAGTAAGAGGATGAGGAGGAGGAGGAGATTGAAAGTGATGAGGGGCAAAAACAAAAAGACACCACCTTTGTGGAAGTATGTGACAAAGATTGGGGGAGGGAGAGGGGGTGGAACCACGAAGTTTACATGCCTCCATTGTAATAAAACTTACATAGGTTCATATACCCATGTGAGAAAGCATTTGTGTGGGCTTATGTCATGTGATAAAGGTAAGGCTACTGAAGTCAAAACCTATGACAAAGTGCAGCTAAGAAATAAACAAAATTCGGGATGGAAGAAGAGGCCGCTCAAAACAATTCCAAGAGATCAAGGGTTGAATATTAATCCCCATACAGAATGTTTGGTAGTGGATCTAGATCATCATCCACCCATGGTAGTGGATTCTTGCCTATGCGAAAAGCATTTTCAAATTTCCTTGACCTTGGTTGCAAAGATGATGTGGATTCAAAAGTTTACAAGTTTCTCTATGCATGTGGCGTGTCATTCAATGTTCTTTGCTCACCCTATTGGCATGAAATGATACAAGCCATCAATGGTGCACCTAAGGGATACAGGAGCCCTGGGTATGACAAATCTAGAACCGTGGGACTTGACAAGGAAAGAGCCAAAATCAATGGTGCTCTTGGAAAGTTTACAAATGATTGGTCAAACTATGGGGTATCCATTGTATTTGATGGGTGGAAAAATGTTAAAGGCAAGCCATTGATAAATATTCTTGATGTGTCTACTAGTGGTGTGGTCTTCCTTTCAACTCATGACTACTCAAATCGCTACAAGACCGGTATTAATATTGCACAACCTTTACTTGAAACCATTCAAAAGATTGGGCCATACAATGTTAAAAGATTGCCCATGCTGCAAACGCATGTGATAGACATGACTTTCAGGAGGTGGAGGACATCGTTCTTGATGGTCAGTTATGGGCATAGGTTAAATATGGTCTACAGTTCACCAAGCTCGTTTATAGTATGATTCGTTTTGCAGATACAGATCAGTCGGTCATTGGTGCGGCGTATGAGCAAATGTATAGCATGCTTGGTCAAATCAAAGACATTGTTGAGCAAAAAGATGCAATCTTGTATGATCATATTCATAAACATGTGGTCAAAAGGTGGGATAATTTGAATGTTCCACTCCATGCCCTTGCATATGTCCTTACCCCAAAATATTATTCTCCGTCTTGGTTAGCCCAACCTGCACCTGGGGGTGGAGTTTGGAAAAGACCACACACGGATCCAAAGGTGCAAAATGGATATATGCTTGTATTAGACAAGTTGGTCCCTGATGAGGAGGAGTGTGCTCAAGTACGGAGTGAATTGAGCCAATACATCAGTGAACATGGAATCTTTGGTACCTTGCATGCAACCAAAGATTGAGAGAAGTTGAATCCTATCCATTGGTGGAACATGTATGGCAATGGTGCCACATATTTGCATAAATTGGCGGTGCCGGTGCTTTCATAGGTTGTCAATAGTTCTTCTGCAAAGAGGTGTTGGAGCACAGCGTCAAGAGAAACAGTTTGAATGTAGAACGGGTCGAATGTTTGGTTTATGTGCACTACAACTTGAGGATGTTGTCCCATTATTGTGAAGCGACCAAGAATGATTTAACATTTTTTACTTGAGACAACAATCCAAAGGAGGCTAATGTGAAGGATGGAGCCGGTGCATTAGAGTGCTTGGAGGCTGAACTATTGGGCGATCATGATGGTGATACAATTCATACATCAGAGATGCCACCCCCAACCACCAACAGGTTTCCAGATGTAGGAGTTTTTCCTTTAGCTTCACAGCATCCCGCAATCCGTGGGGGCCATTCATCTTCTCATGTTCCACAATCACTTCCAACAGCTCCTATTCCACCTAGAACACGAGGAAAAAAATTGGAAGTTTCTCGTGGCAAGAGGAAAACTTAGTTGATAATATCATAGTACTTTGTATTTCATGTTTATTATGGCCTAGTTTGTAAACATGATGGCCTACTTTGAAGTTTGAACTTTGAAAGTTTGACATTTGAATCTTGAAAGTTGAACATAGCTTTGAAATTTAAATTGTTGATTGCATCTTATGATCTTACAACTCTTTGGTATTGAATATAATATTATGATGCTTTATTTCATTTCATGGTTGATGTTATATGTTAGATTTGTTGATGACAAATATTATATGTTGAAATTTGAAGGATGTTACAAGTCATAGCTCCTAGATGATTGATGTTATATGTGTATTAAATGGTTATATCTATGTTTTCTATAGCTAATTTGGCATAATACATGTTTTTTTAATATATATGCATCAAAATATATTAAAATATGTATTATATAAAAAAAACGCTCCCAAAACGGAAGCTTTTGAAAATTTTGCTTTTCACTCCCGCTCCCCGCTCCCAAAAACATAGGTTGAAACTAAAAACGAAAGTTTTCTAGACTAGAATGGGAAAACTGGATTTTTAATAAAAAAATCTAAAAATTTGTCATCCAAAAGAACACTACTAGAACACTGGAAAATAAACTCAGTTTCTTTTTTATTATTTCAGACAACTACATAAGATAAACCTTCCTGATGAGATCTGGGCACTAACTCAGGCCTAAACAACTCCAAGAGGGAACTAGCCCAGGTCTAAGCAACTCTGAGCAGTATGGACACTGCACTTCCCCAGATATGCAGTCTCTCATAGACAAGCCATACAAAATATTCACCAGAACATGCCCTACTCTAAGGCCTAGGAACCTATGTATAGTTCCCACGCATATTTCTATTCTTTTACATGTGGGATAAGTGGTTTTACATCATAAACTTATTCATATAAACCTTAATGTCCTTAAAACTCCCCTACTAAACTGCTTACATACAACTTCTAATGTTTATAAAAACATGTGCTAACTTTTCTAATATGAAATTGGGCTTCTCTTCTCCATTTTACTCATTGTTGGGAAGTTTGAATTCTTCCCAGTTGGAGACAGTACATACTTCTTTGGACAGTGTGACATCTTTATACGGTATACATAACCCAAGTTCATCCACCAGCTTCTCCGAGGATTACTTTCAGGGAACTGAAGAACTACTTATAATCTGTATGTTTATCAAACCTTTGTACATGAACAAGAATATTATTAGCACAGACCCATCTAAACCAAAGCCAGATGACTTTTGAGCATGTGATTCATGGAGCTGAAGGTTGCAGACCATGATTTTCAGTATTTGGTTTGTTGGTAGTTTGTCTGAACTTGAGATATGCAACCTTGAGGATTGCAACCTCAAGGTTCATTTAAGACCCAGATTTAGATGGGTTTGTGCTATTGTCCATATTCATAGCACCATCTAGATTCAACAAACTATTATGTGTGCACACACAGAAAGACCTGATGGATCATATTCACCCCCACCCAGACTGTAAAATGCACTCCACTTCTCTTAGTGCAAATATCATGGAAACTTATTCCTAAAAAATGACACTGGAAAACTTGGCCTGCTCTAATACTCTACTAAACATGCATTGGTCGTTAAGAATACATACAGTAGGAGCTTTCATTTTCAAATGTCAACTGCACCGTATGGTATATACAGGCCCCAGGGAAAGAAAAGCAAGGCAGTTGAGACTCGGTTGTGGATGGAATAAACACTCATTGATATTTTTTAATTTGAATAGATCGGAAGGTTAGACTCACAAATCGCCAATACAGCAGCTTGTACTCCGCCAAATATTTTCTATTCTTCACAGGAAATATCCAGAAATTGTATTATCCCAGCTAACTAGCCGGGGTACACACAGCAACTCCTCAGGTACATGCACCCCAGGATAGGTACATGACTGGGTGCACCCAAGTGTGAAACGACACACACTGACCTCTTGGGGAATGCACCATGCATCCCCTAAGAAAATTTGATGCGTCTCTTATGAGAGGACCATCCTCAGTTCAACAAGGGGGTGCTGACACCCGTGATAATAGGCAGAGATACCTGAAAGTTGAAACTACGTGGGATGATCTTGTAACAAGCAATACTGATTAGTGACCAATTACTAGTGATTTATGTCTCATGATAAAATGCCATTGAACGTGTTTTGTAGTTATTTATAAATTTAAAATTATGACTAGAGTTGAAGTTTGAATAATTGAATCTAAAAATTTTAAAATTTAAATTAAATCATGAATGTCAACACACACACACACTGCACACATATATAAGTGACGCGCACACACACCTAGATTTCAAAACTATCACATCTGCAACAGCACCTATGCACCCTGGCTACCTTGGTTCTTAGTCTTTAATCAAAATCAGAACCCCAGTAATTTTGCACAATAGAAATTTGCATATCCTAAATAAAGAAGATCTGAGGCAGCAACTAATTCATTTCTAAGATTATGCCATGGCATTTCCAAATTTCTGTAATCATCTTGAGTAAAGGACAAGAATAGAGAGCAACTTGTACCCATCTATACTGTAAAAATGACAAAAGATGCCTGACAACAATCACACCTTCAAATGCATGAGTTAAGCACTATCTAGACAATTGAAAATCTACATACTACCTTGTAGTACACTTATGTACTCTTTCTTTAATTATTTGGTCACCTTCAGAATAAGCTGCAAAACTGTCAACCGTGGCAGCAAAGTTAAAAATGTCAACCTATAACAACATCCATGCACTTGCCCTTTTCTCATAAGACAGTTTTCTCAAACAACAGAAAAAGGGCTACAAAAGCAATAAATTTTAGAATGGCACACAAAGTTTAGCAGGCAGCCAAACTTAAAACACTGAAGATGACATCATTAAGCCATGAAGTTATGCAACTGCAAGATGAACAAAACAGATGGTAAACGATAGCTGATTCTGAGTAGAGTTGAGTGAAGCACACATCCTTCACTACAAGTGCATGGACTAAATTGCATATGCTTACATTCTTCTTATTTTGGTGGATGGGCTATTTGGTAACAAATTGCTTCAACCAATGCCCTAGGGTATAACCAGTTCATCTCCTCGTTTCACTGAAACAAGAGAATAAACGGTTTCAAGTAGACATAATAGCACAATTGAAGACAAAGGAACCACTTGAACCTCCAATTTTTGTGACGAAGTGCCAATCAACTTCATGCCCATTTGGATCTGGGTGTGAAGTATAAATACTTTGATAATAATCTATACCACGCCCTATCACAAGCAGCTCATCACCCAAGGACTTGAAGGCCACCCCCCATCCACTGTTACAATCAGCTCTAACAGGGACATCTCCTAAGACTTTCCATTTATTACTTTTCTTCAAGTAAACTTTTAACTCGTTTGTGCATGCCTCTAGAGCATAAAGCTCATTGTTAACAACTGCAACAAGAGGTGGTGCCTGAGTAATACTATGGGGTATCATGTTTGGAATCAACTCCCATGTTTTTCTCTCCATATCATAGTACTCACCAGAGGTGAGATATCCATCTTCCGCAGTTCCTCCAATGACATAAAATCTGCCATCCATAAAGCACCCAGAGCAGAGCTTTCTACCGCTGTGCATGTCAGGCAGGGGCTCCCATCTCTTCTTAACTGGATCATACTTTTCTGCACATTTCAAAATTTCCCTGTTCAAACTGAGTCCTCCAGCAACAAATGCAAAATCCGCACAGCTAGCAGATGCAAAAAGACATCTAGGAGTGATCATAGAAGGACCCTTGTACCATTTATTGGTGACAAGTTCATACCTCCAAATTACAAGACCCTCAATTTCCCGTCCCAACACAAGGAAATCAGTGCCAGCACAAAGAGACTCTTTGTCACTGGCAGTAAAGCAAGAGTCTGACGGTAGTGTTGGCAGCCTTCTCCAACGCCCTAAGTTAGGATCAAATGTGCGCCACTCAAATTGATCGCTTGCAAGCATGTAAACCCATTGTTCATAAATCCCATTTTCTCTTCTAATCTTGTACAGTTCTCCACTCTGAGACAAAGTTAAGTACCTTTTATTAATTGAGAAAAATTTGTCATACTCTACTCTGGATGTCCGTGCTAGGCAAAGCAGAGCAAGTTCGTCATTCAGCCCGGGCATGTAAAAGTAATCTGCATCCTGAGATTCAAAATCACGAGTATCCCTTCCTTCCTCCTCAGAATCCTGCTGATCAAATCCATTGCCTCCAGTGCCATGGCTGTCATTCTGGAGCAAACCATTCAGACAATTCTGAGTCTTTTTTTTCTTCATAGACACTAAAGCAGAGTCCTGTGAGGCAATACTTGAGATTGGAGAATGGCTACATTGGCCACTGGGTTGTTTTCCGGACTTTTCCTCTAAAGCCACGAAACCATTTTGTTTGCTCAAGTTATAGACTTTCTGTGTCAGGGTTTTGTTATGTTCCATTGCTCCAAATCCAAGCCCAACTAAAGGCCACAGGTATCAAGAGCAGGAAGAACAGCAGACAAAACAGCAGAATATATCAAATTATTCAGATTAAAAGAAGCCCACTCAAAGCCAAAAGTATTAAAAGCAGAAAACTCGGAAACCAATCTTCAATTCTTGAGATTGAGAGATGCGCAACCCAAACCAACAAAAACCCGGAGCTGAGAATCCCAAATGCTTCAGATTGAGAGATGCCCAACTCAAACCCGCAAGTATAAAAGGGCAGAAAATCTTCGATTGTTCAGACGGAGAGATGCCCAACACAAACCCACAAAACGCAAGAGAAGGAAACTGAGTAGAAAACCTTAAATTGTTTAGATTCCGAGATGTCCAACTCAAACCCACAATATCAACGGCAGAAAACCTAGTGTATGCCCATTTCAAATCCACGAGAATCAATTATCAAGGGCAGGAAACTCAGCAGAAAACCTTGAATTCTTCAGATTGACAGATGTCCAGGTCAAACCTACAAGTATGGAGAGCAGAAAACACAAAAGAAAATCTCAGATTCTTCAGATTGGTAGATGCCCAATTCAAAACAACAAAATGTATATAAGTTTCAAGAGCAAAAAGCCTTATTTTTTTTAGATTGAGAGATGACCAACTCAACCCACAAGTGTCACGAGCAGAAAACTCATCCAAAAAAACCTTAAAATCATCAGAGTAAACCACCGAGAAGAATACAGGGAACAGAGGGAGCAGAGCTAACAGACTTTGGAGAGCACGTCATTCCAAAACCCATAATGCGGATCGATTACTAACAGAAAGAGGAGGGTGGCAAGCATTTAACAAAAGGGGTATCTAGATTGGCCCACAACAGTTGTTTAACAGACGCCTTTAGCTTATTGGGCGGGCGAACTGTTTGAGAAAAGGGTTCCTGGGTGAGTCTCTTACAAACAGAAGGCATGACCGGGTTGGTCAATGCGATTAAAGGACTATGAGAATTTGTCACAGTAATGCCCACCCAGTGCTTGACAAAATAGGAATCAGAATCCCCAAACTGAAAAGTAATCTAACCCAACCCTGCTTCTACCGGTGCTGCTTTATTACCTGAAAATTGCAATGCAAACTGGTGATGATATTGTATTTGGTATCAACCATCGTTTAGACCGCCGTCGTCTTCGCATCCCGCCGGCGGCCATTCCTCGTACGTTCACCTATGCAACTGTGTGAGTGATAGCACCTAGTTTAAAGCTCATCAATGATTTGAATGGCCGTTTTTCTGGTATCCATAACAATAAATACATCAATATTGCTAACTTCCTTTTCTGTTTTTCTGGTATCGATAACAATAAATACATCAATATTGACAACCTCCTATTCCATTGGCTTACCCTAACATCATCCATGACCTTTGTAATTATGGTTTCTTTTTTTCTTTTTTTAACATTAATATTGACAACTTCCTATTCCATTGGCTTACCATAACATCATCCATGACCTTTGTAATTTTGGTTTCATTTCTTCAAAAAAATTCATATACACCTTTGAAGTTGCAAAGTTAGATCATGTAGTTTTTAAAGTTCTGTTTCATTTGTTCAAAAAACTGCACGTATGCCTTGAAGTTGTAAAGCTCGATTATATAGGGTTTGAGAGCTCCCACTTGGGTTTTTTTAGTTGACCCAAAGACTTACCAACTTTGCAAGGGGTAGTTGATCGCTGAGGATTTTTATGGTTAAAAAAGAAAAAAAAATAGAAGAAAAAGGTTAAATGGTATAAAGTATTATGGTTTCATGTATAGAGTTAAATTTTGTTGACATTTTATATTTTATGATTTTTTATGTTTTTCTGATTATAGAAGAAGACTTTAAATTGCTTATTTGTTAAGATAAATCACATCTTTTTTGAAGACAAGGAAATAAATTAACAACATAATATTGAGAGAAAGTTTACAAAAAGGGATCACCAACAAGTTATTTTGAATAGTTGATTACATAGTTCTTTAATGATCATATATAAACATAACCACTTTATTTTGTTTTTTACGTTGAAATAGTTTTTCATGATTCCTCTAATGAGTGGGCTGTCCACTCAAAACATTTAACAATTGAATTAGAATAGATTTTGCCACTTTTAAAAATAATAAAAAATAATATATTGAATTAAGTATATATATATATATCTATATACTTTAATCATTCAACATTTAAAAATTTTATAAAAAAATGTTGATATCACATTACAATTCATAAATAAAGGAATGCATTTAAACAAATAGGAGATACAAATATACATTGAACATGGATTTTATGGTGGATCTTTGTCACATTCCTGCCCTTGCATCCACTTGCGTTATGTTTGTTGAGCTCCCATGAACATCGACCAAATTGCCAATCCTTATGTCCACCAATTGACCGCCATGCATGCTCCCTATGGGTACTCCTCTTCCCTAGGGACCCCTAAGATGCAACGGGGTTGAATGGAAGAAGCACTATATCAACACGATTGAAAATTGAGCATTCTACTTTTAGGCCTCCCAACATTAACCACTTCCAAGTACCAAACTCTCCAACAATTTATGTAACAATCCTCTCCCATCGTATAGGAGGAAAAAAATAAAAGATACAAGATCTCATAGATAAACCTCACTTATCCCTTGCCTTTATTTTATAGAGTTTCTTAGGTTTCTATTGCATGTTCATGCGTGTGTGTACTTGAGTCTTTTTTCCTACGTATGTGTGTGTGCACTTGAGTCTTAATACTCTTTTAATTGATTTTCTTATTTTATTCTCCTTAATTAAAGGGTCTGTTTTAGCTTATCTTCTCTTTAACTAATTGTTTGTCTATGTTATACACATGTTCTTATTTTAAATTAATTATTATTTATTCTTGTAACGCATGTAATTGTTTTTTTCTTAGCATGCATATAATTGTTGATTATTTATCATTTTCTAAATTATTTTTCTCATTTATAATTTGTAAGTTTTATATTTTAATTCAGTTTTACCAAGGTTCTATCAAGAGGGTGCCATGGTCGTACACATGCACTTCAAATAGAATTCACCAAGACTCTATCAAGGGTGCCATAGATGCCCTTCAAATAGAATTCACCAAGGTTTTATCAAGGGTGTCATGGTTGTACACATGCCCTTCAAATAGACCTTATCAAGGCTCTATCAAGGGTGCCATAATCATACACATGCCCTTCAAATAAACCATTTTCATGTAGTGGGGATGTCATACGATGATTGAGACCACATTAACTCAATCAACGTGTATCATTTGAGAGACTAATGGTCACCAAGGAATAAGGTCGACACCTTATCATGCACCCCTTAGTCAAAACTTTGTGAGTGACTGAATCTGCAGCCTACCCTCATGGCAACATGCATCTCACGACCAAAAGTTTTGCTCACTTTTCAACCCGATGGATGGAAACCGGTGCTATTTATCGCGTGCATTCCCACATACAACCTCATTACCCATGTGTGGACCGATTGGAAAGCACGATTCTATGATTGCACACATGAAATCCACTTGCATCAAATAGCTCATGTAAAATAGTCAAATAACAATTTATCATATTGTATCACCTGATACCATATCCAAGCTCAATCCGAATCACATGCGACATTTATGCCATCTTGCGTTAATTCACATATGTGCTTTCCTACAACAATTAGAAGAACTTGTCAAAGCATCCAACAATCATTTATATATTTTTCATTATCATATCGTTAATGGTTATTCATCATAGATAAATCCATTACAATCATTTATTTCTAACATAAGAAAACTTTATTTGTGATCTTCATGCAACATAAAGGTTTTAAGTTTTAGTGTCAAGACACACAATATCCATCCAAGTCATTTGGGATCAAATGCCCTCAATTAATAACATAACATAATCAAATGTCTAAGCAAATATCATAGTTCCAAATGTCTAAGCATAATCAAAGTGTCTAAGAGAATGGGGCACTACATACACCCCCAGTTTAGAAAACTTTGTCCTATAGTTGATATCTAGATTCTCATACATGAATCATATAATGTTAGTTTATAAATCACACAAGGACATTAACCATCATACCTTAGCATAGAGTCATCGCATGTATCTATATAGAATGATTTCATTCAATTACTTTGGTTGTATAATTTTAGCCATAAATGAGGCATTACATACTACCCCTCTTCAAAAAACTTCATCCCGAAGTTGATGTAAGGAATTAATCATTTATCATACATTGCTATGTATTTGATGCAATACGGATGGCTCTAAGCAGGTGGCTATGGAGTTTGCCTAGGCATTGGGAGACATGGGCACCCTTGACTATGTAGGACTGTACAACACGTTGTTGGGTTAACTGCCTTGGGGTTGCGGCCTATCCTTGGATTTAGCCCATTGTTTGTGATCTCCTGGATGACAGCATCTGCTAGGGTTTACTATTTTTTTTTTACCATTTTACATTTATTGTTACCTTTACAGGCGGTGACCTGGTTGATTACTCCTTTGATCCTCTAGTGACAAAAGACATATGGGTTTTGCCAGTTGTTGGTGGGGCTGTTGAGGTGGAGGCCTCTCCTTCGCTATGGCCCGGTGGAGTTTTTGCACTTGGTTTTTCTCCTGCTTGGAGTGTGGAAGGGTTTTCCCCATCTGATTTATTGCTCTCTTCTCCCTCCCCATTCTAGATCCTCGAGTTTGGGCCTGTTCTGGGAGAAGTTTCTGTGGGTTTTGGTCCTCTTGGAATTAGGGGCTTGGAGACCTTCCTTTACCAACAGCGACGAATTTTGCAGATATTCCATAGTTTCAGGGTTCGACGGGTCTTGGCATAGCGATGGCACCTTGTGGGGGTGCTTAGACCCCTGGCGGTCTCGAAACCCTGCGTGTGGTGGAAGTTGGGTCATTAAGCCACTTTATTGGGCCACAGGAACACAGGGGTTTCCCTAGCCCAGTATTGGCAGGGGGTTTTGGCAATGGTTATAGAAGTGGTACAGAAGGCAAGACTGGGAAAAGAGGTGCTAATAGGCAGAATCAAAAGAGTTGGGTTTGTTGATGTATTTGTAACTTCGGAATGTATTCACTTGTATATTATACCCCAATGTCCCTATTGGGAGTATCAGTGATGTAATTGTGTCATGTCAAACCCCGATGATCCTATCGGGAGAATCAATAAAGTAAACAAGTCATGTAAAGTCATAGAGGGTAACCCTCCTTATTGTTTAAGGGTTAAAGTCCCCACGGTTGCAGGGTACTAGGGTTATTAGACTCTCCTAGAGAAGTCGGCCCTGGTGAGTTAATGTCAAGTTGGAAATTAGTATAAATAGAGAGTGAGCCTCTCTATTTATTATATAGTCACACACACTCAGTTATAGCGCATAACTGAGAGAGAGAGAGAGAGAGAGAGAGAGAATAAGTTGGGACAAGAGAGAGAGAGAGACTACTACTGTCGGGAGATCATCTTTGTATCTTTGAATTTTACTTTTGGTGTTGATTCTATCTCTGAGGAAGTTGTGGGGTTTTCTCCTTTATGGTTTCCCCAAGGAAATTTTTTTTGTTCATTGTCTCTTGTGATTGATTGATGTGCTTGTTATTCTCTCAGATAAGATCCTAAGATTGTATAGCTTAAATGTTAAAAATCTAGCATGGTATCAGAGCTAACCTGAGAAGAAGACACTGTGCAGCTGCTGAAGCTAGGGTCTCCTACTTTTTGGATCTCTCTCCATAGATTTTCAGTAAAAGGAGGCTACGCTGACTCTCCTCTCTAGGGCGCATCTTTCTGTCGAAGCAGAATATACTTCTGAGCATTTTCGGTTTTTGACATTGTGTTGCAGCTAAAATTAGGTCTTTTCACAGAAAAAGAATTTTTTAGTGAGCCCAAGCCAGGATTGATCTCCTCCTCAAAATCAAAGTTTAGAGATCAAAATCGAGGTTTTTGGTTGGGTAGAACTCTGACAAAGTCAAACCCTAATATGCTCCTGAACCAGAAAACCAGCTCTGCAGAAACCCAGCTCCAAATCCAGTTCGGACATCTTAACCTAGTAAGATCTAAATATTTTGTATTTCCATTTGAGGTTCTCTGTTAAGATGTCTCATCATACCAAGCTTAATGAAAAGGTTGAGGGAGCTGATAACTTCCGAGCCTGGAAGTATAGGATCTCCCCGGTAATGAATTGGACTCCTACATAAGTGGATAAGTTCCTGTTCCAAAGGGAGATGAGGCTAAGGCCTTACACAAAAAGAAATTGATCATGGCTAAGAGGATTATTGTTGATTCAATCAAGGATCATCTCATACCTCAAGTGTCCTTCCTAAAGACACCTAAAGAGATGTTTGATGCCCTGACCAAGTTATTTGAAGGGAAGAACATAAACCAGAAGATGACTCTGAGAAACCAATTGAAGAATGTAAAGATCCAGAATGCGGAGACCATCCAGTCTTACTTTACAAGGGTCTCCCAGATCAAGGAACAACTTGAAGCTGTAGATGAAGAAGTAGAGAATGCAGAAATTGTGATGACCACCTTGAATGGTCTCCCTAGGGCATCGGACTCTTTCATTCAAGGGATCTATGCCAGAAAGAAGCTAGTCAAGTTTAGTAGACTGTGGGAGGAGTGCTCACAAGAAGAAGCTCGAATATTAGCTCGAGAAGAAAAGATGGGAAGTGAAGATCAAGCTCTCATAGTACAATCCAAGAAAAGAAGAACAAACCATCACAGAGGTAAGCACTCTCGCCAGAAGAATAACAATAGAAAATCTAACAAAGATTTGTCTAAGTTCACTTGCTATACATGTGATGAATGAGGACACCTTGCAAGAGATTGTCCTAGAAACAAAGATAGATCTCACAAGAGGAAGGGAAACAAGAAAAGACATCATGCTCATGCTGCAGAAGATGATGAACCTTCCAAGAAGAGTATCAAACAAGATAGTGATGGTTCTTCAAGTGATGAAGAATATGTGTTGATCTCTTCCCTCATGGAAACTGTTACACATGGAAGCAATGATTGGCTTATTGACAGTGGGGATTCCAAACACGTGACGGTATTTTAAGGAATCCTTTGTGAAATTATCAGAACATGAATCACCCCACAAGGTGAAACTTGGGGATGACTACCTATATCCAATAAAAGGTAATGGAGAATCCTCCTACAAATTAGACTCTGGAAAGTTTATGAAAATGAAGGATGTCCTATTTGTACCAGAGCTAAAGAAGAACCTTCTCCCCATCTCTGCATTAGATGCAAAAGGCATAAGAGTTGCATTTATAGATGGCCAAGTCCTCATGTGGCCAAAAGGAAAGACTATTGACGATGCAGTAGTAATTGGAGAAAAAGAGGGAGGACTATACAAATTAAAGGGCCAACCAGAACAAGCTTTGGTTCGTGACTCAGTAGAACCAAATGAAATTTGGCATAGAAGGCTTGCACATGTGCACTATAGGGCACTACCACTTGCAAGCAAAGATGTTGAAGGTCTTCCAGAAATGCAGGAAAAACATGAAAGAGTATGCAAGGGATGTGCAAAAGGAAAGAACACAAAGAAGACATTTCCAAGTAGCGAAAGCAAGGCTAAAGGAATCTTGGAAATCATTCACTCCGATGTATGCGGTCTGATGTCATCTAGTTCATTAAGTGGGTATGTATACTATGTTTCTTTCATTGATGATTTTTCTAAGAAGACATGGATATACTTCATGAAGAACAAAGATGAAGTATTCAGCAAGTTCAAGGAATTCAAAGCCTTGATCGAAAACCACACAGAGAAGAAGATCAATATTTTTCAATTAGACAATGGCAGAGAATTCACATCAAATGAATTAAAGGAATTATGCAGAGATTCAGGGATTAAGAGGGAGTTGACCACTCCATATAATGCACAACAGAATGGGGTTGCAGAAAGGAAGAATAGAACAATCATGGAAGTAGCAAAGGCAATGCTCCATGATCAAGATCTTCCTATGCATCTATGGGCAAAAGCTGTCAGGACAACTGTGTATGTACAGAACCGTACTCCACATAGAGTACTCAAGAACAAGAAACCTAAAGAAGTGTTTTTTGGCAAGAAACCAGAAGTCAATCATCTTAGAATATTTGGTTGTCCAGTGTACATGCACATTCCAAAAGAAAAGAGGACAAAGTTAGATCCTTCAAGAAAGAAGGGTATATTTGTGGGATACTCTGAAAGCTTGAAGGCTTACAGAATATAATTCCCATGATTCAAAAATATTGACATCAGTAGAGATGTAACATTTGATGAAGACACAGCTTACAACAAATCTAGGAAGAGACCAGTTGAAGATCCTAAAGGAACTGAAATACCCAGGATCCGAGATACAACCATGGATGAAGCAATTCTAGAAGAAGATCGAGAAATAGAAGAACCTCAAGAACCTATAGATCCACCTCAAGAGAAGAATCCTCACTAGAGGAAACCTGCATGGGTACGAGAGTCTATCCAAGGTGTAGAGAGATATGGGGCTCTAGAAGAAATGAATAGAGAAAGGAAGAGAACTAGGTCGTACTTCGGATATGTAGCCCTATTATGTGACATCATCGATAAAGAACCTTCCAACTATGAAGAAGTGGCAGAAAAGAAAGAATGGAAGGATGCTATGGTCGAGGAGTATCAGTCGATCATGAAGAATGATGTTTGGGATGATGTCCCAAGACCAGAGGGGAAGTTTGTTGTGACTTCCAAATGGATCTATAAGATCAAGCATGATGTAGATGGTAGCATAGAGAAATATAAAGCAAGATTTGTGGCTCGTGGCATTTCCTAGAAAGAAGGGATAAATTATGAAGAGACTTTTGCACCTGTATCGATATATACTTCCATCATATTAGTACTTGCTTTAGTTGTAGTAATGAAATGGAAAGTACACCAGATGGATGTCAAGACAACTTTCTTGAATGGTGTAGTAGAAGAGGAAGTATATGTGGAGCAGCCACTCGGCTTTGAGACACATGATAGGAAGACTCATGTGTGTAAATTGAAGAAATCCCTGTACGGTTTGAAACAGGCACCTAGGACGTGGTACGACAAAATTGACAGCTTCCTGACTAGTTTGGGCTTTACCTTACCAAAAGTAAAGCAGATTCCAACCTTTACTACAAGGTTGAATAAGGGAACCCAGTGATGCTCCTACTGTATGTAGATGACCTGTTTTTAACAGGTACATATGGGTTGATTATTGACACGAAGAGGAAGCTAGCTGCTAAGCTCGAGATGAAGGACTTGGGTATGATGCATTACTTTCTAGGCATGGAGGTGTGGCAGAATGCTGATGGAATCTCCCTAGGACAAGGGAAGTATGTGGTCGAGATCCTGAAGAGATTCGCGATGATGGACTGCAAGGCCATGACCACACCTATGGCATCGAATCTGAAGCTACTGAGTGATGCTTCATCAGAGTCGGTTGATGCTACAATGTATTGTTAGATGATTGGGTCATTGACGTACCTGACGAATACGAGACCAGATATTTTCTTTGCTGTGAACACATTGAGCCAATTCCTAACAAATCCGAGACATGTTCACCTGATTACTGCAAAGCATATTCTGAGGTACCTAAAGGGTACAATTGATTATGGGCTCAAGTATGAGGCAAATCAGAAGATTAACCTGGAAGGTTATGTGGATTCGGATTGGGTAGGCAGTTCCATTGATAGGAAGAGAAATTCAAGGTGTTTCTTTAGTATGGGATCAAGTGTGATCTCCTGGTTTAGCAGGAAGCAATCCTGTGTGGCACTGAGTACAGACAAAGCAGAGTATGTTGCAACTTATTTGGCTGGTTGTGAGGCAGTGTGGCTGAGAAAGCTAATGTCTGACTTATTTGATCTCCAGCTAGATGCTACTTGTATATATTATGACAACCAGAGTTGTGTGAAGTTGTCGAAGAACCCAGTGTTCCATGACAAGTCGAAGAATATTGAGATCAAATATCACTATATCAGGGATATGGTGCAGAGAGGAGTAGTGAAACTCCAAAATGTTGTGATGAACGAGCATATAGCTGATGTGTTGACCAAACCATTAGCTAGAGTGAAGTTTGAGTACTTCAAGGAGAAGCTTGGTGTTCTCCAGATCGAGGTTCCCTCCAAAGGGAATTGATGTGTCCGTTATCCTTTTTGACATGGTGGAAGGTTGGGCTCCACATGGTCAGATGTAAGTGCAGAGATATTCTGATGTGATTGTGGTATGTGTTCCCACATGATCAGTGTAGAGACATTTTGATGTGATTATGGGATGTGTTCCCACACGATCAATGTAGAGCCATTCTGATGTGATTACAAGATGTGTTCTCACATGATCAGATGTAAGAGCAGAGCCTTTCTGACAAGATGAGGTCGGATGTAAGTGCAGAGCCTTTCTGACAAGATGAGGTCGGATGTAAGTGCAAAACCTTTCTGACAAGATGAGGTCGGATGTAAGTGCAGAGCCTTTTTGACAAGATGAGGTCGGATGTAAGTTCAGATCCTTTCTGACAAGATGAGGTTGGATGTGAGTGCTAGGACTTTCTAACATGGGGTTTGGATGTGTTCCTCCCATGGTCAGATGTGAGTGTTGGGCCTACCTTTCTGACATGGTTCTTAGATGTGTTCCTCCCATGGTCAGATGTAAGTGTTGGGCAGGCCTTTCTGACATGTTTCATTCCATGGTCAGATATAAGTGTTGAAGATGATGAAGACCTACATGGAGGCTAGGCCTACAACCAACATGAAAAAAGGATGGCTCTGTAGAACTTCCTGTGACGAGTAGAATTGAGAGATAGCACCATTTGTTCGAGATAGAGGAAGCAGTGATGATGATCCAGTGAGGACCCAAAGAAGAAGACTTGTGCTGATAAATTGTGTCGAGAGAATACCTTCCTACTTAAGAGGGAGTGTTGATGTATTTGTAACTTCAGAATGTATTCACTTGTATAGTATACCCCAATGTCCCTATTGGGAGTATCAGTGATGTAATCGTGTCATGTCATACCTCGATGATCCTATCGGGAGAATCAATAAAGTAAACAAGTCATGTAAAGTCATAGAGGGTAACCCTCCTTATTGTTCAAGGGTTAAAGTCCCCGCAGCTGCAAGGCACTGGGGTTATTGGAATCTTTTAGAGAAGTCGGCCCTGGTGAGTTAATGTCAAGTCGGGAACTAGTATAAATAGAGAGTGAGCCTCTCTATTTATTATACAGTCACACACACTCAGTTGTAGCACATAACTAAGAGAGAGAGAAGAAGCTGGGACAAGAGAGAGAGAGAGACTACTGATGTCGGGAGATCATCTTTGTATCTTTGGGTTTTACATTTGGTGCTAATTCTATCTCTAAGGAAGTTGCGGGTTTTCTCCTTTATGGTTTCCCCGAGGAAAATATTTGTGTTCATTGTCTCTTGTGATTGATTGATGTGCTTGTTATTCTCTCAGATAAGATCCTAAGATCATATAGCTTAAATGTTAAAAATCTAACAGGGTTAAGTCCAGAAGGGATGGTTATACATATGCTTTGGGAGAAGACATGGATTGGCATCAAATAATGCACATGACTAATCAGACTTTGGTTGGGCACGCCTTGGGGTGTAGTTTCTATTCAGACAATGTTGCAGTGGGTCAAGTCAAACTGGTTAGCGGGCATGGGTACAGTCTCGGAGGTGATTGCACTCACCAGAGGATGGTTCTCATTCAACTTCCATCGGTCGGAACACATCTAGTGGGTACTTGCGTGGAATTGGTCGATGGACCACACACCATTGTTGATCAAACCTTGGAATCCACTTTTCGATGCGAGTAGGGAGAGGGTGGATTTGGTACCTCTTTGGGTGAGACTGCCAGGGATCCCTCTTCAGTTCTGGTCTGAAGATAATTTGAAAAACATTGGTAACATACTGGGTACATTTCTTGAAGCGAACTTATCATTCCTTGAGACAAAATTGCAGAAGGTGGCCTAGATTCTGGTAAATCTCAATGTTCGTGAAGGCTTAGCCGAGGATTTGACGTTGAGTTGGGGACCTCTACATATCAAGCAACTACTGGATTATGAAAATATCCCCTTCCACTATAGGAGATGCCATGCCTATGGTCACTCGGTTTCAGACTTCCCTCTTCATGTCCGTACCCTCAATGGTCATGGTCGACGGTAGAATTTTGACACAGATACGACAGAGGTGACAGAAGGTTTTCCTGACCCTACTTCCTCATAGCCCCCAACACCAGTGGTTCCTGTCGTTGATGCGGTCGAGGACAACAGTCAATAGGAGGAGGATTTAGGGCTACTACCTGTGGTGGAGGTGACTTGACAGGTGGATATCCAGAAATTGAAGGGGACCCCCTTTCTGGGTACTTTCACTCTCTCCCCTTCCTTTAATTGCACTACTAATACTCTTAATCTTTCTGATTTGGATTGGGTGGATGGTATTAAAAATTTGAGCATCACCTCCCCACCTAATCGGGTTAGTCTACCTATCTCGGTTTCACTTCTGGAGGATTCCCCCTTGCCTTTGGTTGTTGACCCTGTTGTTGTTGAAGTAGATCCCCCTCTTTCCCCTCCTGATTTGATGGATTCTGGATATTTCCTCGGATCTTGCTCCAAGATGGCCTCTGGGGGTTTGGGTAAAACTTCACATCTGACCTCAAAAGGGAGAGGTAGGAAATCATTGCTAAGGCACAAACCAAAGCAAAAAAGGATGTCTTGGAAGGGAAACAACAGTCCATTGAGAGGGCGCTTAGAGCGGTGCATGGACAAAAGAAGGGTCCTAGATGAAGATTATGTCTTTCAACTGTCGAGGTCTGGTTGGTCCCCATAAAAGAGAGGGTGGTTGACTTAGAACACCCTAATATTTTGTTGCTACAAGAAACTTTAGGTGTAGGATATGTTGTCAAAGATAGGATGCAAAGTTGGTTTCCTGGCTGGAATTTTGAAACTTTGGATGCTAAAGGTCGATCTGGGGGCCTGGTTTCAATTGGAAGGAAAGTTTGTTAAGGTTTTGAATATTTGGGGGTTGGAATCAGTTTTGGGCCTAGAATTCAAGGCCTTGGACCTTGAGGTGTCCTTTAGTGTTTTCAATATCTATGGTTTGTATTTGAACAGTATCCCCTTTTGGGATTCTTGTTTTAACAACTCTCTTCTAGGAGGAGATATGGTGATTTTAGGGAGAGACTTTAACTTCTCCTTGGGGCAGGTTGAGGTTTGGGGACCACATGCTCATGCCGATTTACTAACGAAATACTTCACTCAGAAAATTATAGAAAGGAACTGGTTGGACATTGAACCAAACATCCTTAAGTCGACTTGGAAAAACAATAGATGTGGAGATGGGAGAGTGGCGAAGAGGTTGGATCGTTTCCTGGTGGCTGAATAGGTGGTGGATAGACATCATCATATAAGGTAGTGGGTGGGATGTGGTGGGCAATCAAATCACCTACCTTTATTTCTGGAACTTACAAGTGGACCATCTAAACCCCTGAACCCTTTAAAATTCAACAAAACTTTGTTAAAAGATGACTCTTTTAAATTACTAATCTCCTCCAAATGGATACCCTTTGATCCTAGCCTTGAGAGATCTGCAGCCTTCCAGTTTACTGAAAACCTCAAAAAGCTAAAGGAGCTCATCAAAGATAATTGAAACAAGTTGAAAAGGACCTTTCTAAACTACTGGAGAAAGATGGAGGAGGGTTCCTGACCCAGATGGATAAAGACTTGCTCATCAGGCTGGAAGGAAGAAGGAATACTCTGTTGTTAGAGAAGGAGGAGACGTGGAGACTGAAGAGCAGGGACACCTAGATGGAATGTGGGGATGACAATACTAAGTTTTTCCATTCTTATGCTAGGGGAAGGAAAGCCTCCAATAATATCTGGAGCTTATTGGATGATCATGGAATTTCCCATTCCACCTTTAACGATATGGCTAGGACTGGGGTGGATCATTTCAAGAAACTCTTTAAAGCTCCTGCTCAAGCCTCTATTGGAAAAGTTATCATAATTGCTCAGTTTTTTCCCAAGGTTCGTTGAGGAGGAAGATAATAGGTCCCTGATGGAGGAAGTTTTAGAAGAAGAGTTGAAGGTTACTATTCATAGTTTTCATAAGGATAAAATCCCTGGACTTGATGGTTGGACGATTGAATTCTTTCTGGATCTATATGATCTTGTGGGAGGGGATTTATTAAAAGTGGTGGAGGATACTAGATTCTCTGGAAGGATCCTGACCAGTTTCAAATCTACCTTCATAGCTTTAATTCTGAAAGTTGATAATCCCGTTTCACTGAATGATTTCAGACCCATCTCTCTCTGCAACTGTATCTACAAGGTGGTTTCCAAGATGATAGCTAGATGACTTAAGGAAATCTTATCTTTTAACATCATAGAAGAACATTTCAAATTCCTGGAGGGGAGATAGATTCATGAAGCTATTGGAGTTTCCCAGGAAGGGTTGCATAGCCTGAAAACTAAAAATCTCATAGGGGAAATACTTAAAATTGATATGTCCAAATCCTTTGACAAAGTTAGTTGGATTTACATTTGTATGTTGTTGACTCACCTTAGCTTTGGGAATGCTTTTATCAGATGGATTATGAGTTGTATCACTATTGTCTCCTTCTCTATATTGATTAATGGGGTTGCCTCTCCTTTTTTTCATGCGGAGAGAGGGATTCAACAGGGCTTCCCACTATCCCCTCTGCTCTTCCTTTTGGTTGTTGAAGGTCTGAGTAAGGCTATAAGGGATGCAATGAATCACGGAGCATTGAAGGGCATACAAATCACGCAATCTCTGCAATTAACACACCTTCTGTTTTTCGATGATGTCCTTATATCCTGGTCTGGATCAGTGAGAGACTCAAACTCCATTCGGGGCATTCTGAATCTTTTCTCCAAAGCCACTGGGATGGAGATAAACTTTAGGAAACCAACCTTAACTCTGCATCTTCTTAGGGCTGAAGAGGAGTTGGAGTTCAGAAGGTCTTTTCCTTTTGATTTGGAAGGATTGGATGAGGGTATGAAATACTTAGGTTTTTTCTTAAAGCCTAATGACAACAAAAATAAGGACTGGAAGTGGCTATTGGAGAAGCTAGAAAAGCGCCTGAAATTATGGAGTCACAAATGGATTTCTAGAGCCGAGAGGTTGGTTATTGTTAAAGTTGTGTTGGAAGCAATCCCTTTCTACTGGATGTCACTTGCTTGGATACCAAAAGGCACATTGAATGAAGCTAGACACATTTGCTTCAGGTTTCTCTAGAGTGGTAAGCAGGAAGCACATGTGACCCCATGGGTTCATTGGGAGAAGATTTCCATTCCAAAATGACTGGGGGGTTGGGGAATCAAAAACATCTTTTTGTTTGCAAAATCTCTTGCAACCAAGGGGGGCGGAGACTTCTAAAGACTGTTATCCTGTGGTCTAAAGTGATCATTCAAAAATATATTACTCCTGACACTATCAAGGAATAGATAAGGAACCCTAGGAAGTCTCATATAGGTGGCTCTGTTATCTGGAAAGCAGTGGTGTTGTCCTTTGGTATCATTGAAACAAATCTGGCATGGCGTGTTGGAAATGGCAGGAAAATTAGGGTAGGCAAGGACCCATGGTTTTCCCGCTCTCAACAACATAGGCTTCCGGGACCTATTGTGGCGTCTCTAAGGTAAAGAGGCTTGGTTTACCTCTTTCAATTTTCTTCTCCGGTTTAGGAGAATCCTTGGTCATGGTCCTGGAGATCAAATTTGGACTTTAGGTTATTAGAACCCGACGAAAGGGATTTGGAGGGCCTTCTTCATGCATTGAACAGAACATAGATTCAACTTTGAGATATGGAGGATGTTCTTATTTGGGATGCTGACCCATATGGTGTATACACCCCGAAGATGTGCTACATTAGCCTTAGTGTAGATGGTATGCAAAGAGAACCTGCCTGGTGGTGGAATAAGCTATGGAAAATCAAAAGTCCCCCTAAAACCAAGATCTTCATGTGGTGTGTTCTGGAGAATAAGACGCCTACTTGGGACAATTTGTAGAGAAGGAGTTTTCAAGGTCCATGGTGGTGTACTCTTTGCAAATCAGATGGTGAGTCTGTTCCTCGTCTATTTCTCAACTGTTCTTTTATCAAAGAAGTCTAGAGAGAATGTTCGAAGGCTCTGGGCTTGTCTTGTAGTTGGTGAGGCAACTCTATTCTTCATGCCTAGGATAATTGGAGGGGTACAACCTTGTTGGATTTGGTGAGAGCCCTCCCACTGTTGGTTATTTGGGGTGTCTGGCTAGCGTGAAACAACTATATTTTTGCGGATAAAGCCTGTACTCCAAGAAACACTATTAGTCTCTCTTGTGGTATTACGGATTTTCCACAACATATAAAGGTGGCTAGACAAAGCGAGGTATTAAATGTGGAAATTGATAAGACTGCTCCTTGGGGTTTTTTTTATGGTGCAACACAAAACAATTCCTATGGGGGAGGAGCACTACTTTTCCTTTCAGAGACACATTTTTTTGAATTATTAGTGGGGCTAGGGGAAGGCAGCAACAATCTAGTAGAACTCTTGAGCCTCAAAATCCTCCTCATCTTTGTAGTAGAGAAAGGGTGCATAACTCTAAATGTCTTTGGGGATTCAATGAATGTCATCAATTAGATTGTTGGAACACAACATTGCAGAAGTTTAACACTTGACAACATTTTATCCTCCATTAAAGAGATTATCAACACTTATGCTACTTTTTCATGCAGACATGTTTACAGGGAAAATAACCAACAAGCGGACAAAGCCTCGAAGGCAGGACTGCAATTGGCCTTGGGGCACTGGAAGGTAAAGGAACAATGATAGGACAATACTCTTGAATATTACCACTAGCCTTTCATAGAATGATGGGCATTTTGATATTTTTTTACAGACTACTATGGACTCTTTAATATGCTATTTAGTATTTTTATCAGCACACATTGATTTTTTGGAAGTGGACTGTTCACTGAACAGGGCAAAAAACATACTGAAACTGTGAGACAAAATTATTTTTATTTATTGTTACAGCAATAAAATAGTAATAAATAGGTAACTATTCCCAATAGTTATTAATAATATTAAAATATAGTTTATGAAGAGAAGTGTCTCTTCAATATGTGATGCCCAAGCCATATTTAAGGCAACGATATCCATTGTAATTTATCATCCATTCAATTATTATACATCTATACATTTAATTATTTGAAGATGGAACATCTTCCTCCCTAGACCTGGATACATGCTGACTTAATCTGGATATAGATTATCCATTACACCGAATACGGTGTAGCATTGGTATCAGAGCTATACAGCCCTTGACGGTTATTTACATTTTGTGTAAATTTAGTTTTAGGGTTTCCCTAAAATATAGGACATTGTCCAAAAAAGAAACGTAAAAAAAAAGAAAAAAATAAGGTAAAGAAAAGAAAAGAAAGAAAAAAGTTAAAAAGAAAAGATAAAAGAAAAAAAAAGTAAAAAAACAAAAGAAAGTAAAAAAATAAAAGATAAAGTAAAACCAACACATGGTTTTGCTTTCCAACTTCAACACGGGCTGCACCCCCCTCATTCCACGTAACCCTACAAACAAAAACAATATTAATAAAATAAATATTATTATAATAATATTAATATTATTATATAATATTTTAAAACTTATTAATCCACCTTTTAATAAAATATTTAAATATAATATTTTATATTTATTATTTTATTTCAACACATTAAACAATTATAATAATAATTATTAATTCATCAATTATTTCAAAGACATTAGTTGTCTTTTATTCCCCCATAAGTCAAAACAAACTTCCTAATACACACATTCGCATAAAATGACCCAAGCTATGACGAAATTAAAAGACAAACTTGAGAAATTGGAGAAGGATATCAAGGCCCTCGTTGCCAACCAAGAAAAATTCAGAGAAGAAACGAAAAATAACAAGGCACTTAAGAAAGAAATAAAAGAAGATGTTGTTCTAGTACTAGGAAGAAAACTTGATGACAAAGTAGACATCATGCACAAGAAACAAAAAGAGTTAGATGGCAAGATGTGTGCGATGACATAGAACATAAGCACCATGGCACATAACTTGAGCGTCATGACACAGAACCAAAATACCATAATGGAAATGTTACAAAAACTAAGGACTAATACAAACCATATTAGTAACTCATCTATGTTGGACCACTAAGTCAACAAAAATGAGAATAACAAAATTGATCAATCAATAAACAAGACAAGGAGACTAAATATCATAGGGATGACCAAAATACCAATAATATATTTGATAAAGATGAGCTCGACCAAGATCATAATGAGAGTCAAGTCAGTATCATTGACAATAAGGACGATCCATACAACGAAAAAAGATGGATCCTACAATATGCAAAGGAATCCAAGTCAAAGGAATCAGATATCGTAGATTCATCTTCTACCACCCTGGAGAAACCTAAATGTAACACTATCAGGTGACTTCGAGTGTGAGAAGCCTCACGAAACACCACTTCTCAAGATAACTCGTAAGGATAATAAAATGAAAACATTACGTAATGACATCATAAGTATCGTTGGACAAGTGACTTCTAAAACAAGGCTTGATATGGCCAATCACAAAAATATTCCTCATATTCATATACAAGGAAAATGGGATTACAATAATAAACATAATGGAGTACAAATTCAAGTTACAAATGAAAGGAAGATGACAAACTATTGTGTAAAGACCAAGAACATACCTAATACCAGTTCTAAAAAAGACGTAAAGGAAGTAATGACATTGTTTCAACATAAAGCGATAATGAAAAGACGACAACAATAATCTAAGCTTTTAGGACAAAGCTTTCCTAAGGGGAAGGCAATGTTACAACAATAAAATAGTAATAAATAGGTAACTATTCCTAATAGTAATTAATAATATTAAAATATAGTTTATGAAGAGAAGTGTCTCTTCAATATTTGATTCCCAAGCCATATTTAAGGCAACCATATCCATTGTAATTTATCATCCATTCAATTATTATACATGTATACATTTAATTATTTGAAGATGGAACATCTTCCTCCCTAGACCTAGATACAGGCTAACTTAATTCGAATACTGATCCGGATTTATGCAGGAACGCAACAGAATGCACAAATAACCATAGAAACAAATATGCAGCGGAAATAATACTTCATTTCATTAATCAATAACTGAAACTTGTTTACATACAGAATGGAAATAAACTAGCTAGAGTGCTGGGAGCTTATCTCTGAGAAGAGATGTGGCGGCTACATGCCTATGAACTCTGTGTTACAATGAGGCTCGAAGCCCTATATATTATTGAGAAACAATGGAAACCCTACACATCCAAAAACCTAACCCTAGGAGGTGAAACGCCTTAGTGTGGGCCCCGTTGGGTAACTTGGTGCATCAATTTCCTGGGGTCGTAACTTTAGCATACTACCTCCGTTTGACATGCATGATACATCGTTAGAAAGATCTGTTTAAGGACTACATCTATAAATGAGAAATATTAAGTCTGAAACAGACTCATATTTGCTCGACCATTCGATGCCGAAAAAACGTCGTTTAGGGCCTCAAAACGGCTCTGGAAGTTTAGGACCCGAAAACTACCAAAAATAGTAAATTGTGCTACAATTTAGGAAACTGGAAAACTGAAAGAAACAATGGTGGGGGTCCAAGAGGAATAGATGGGTGGCCACCAATATCCTCCTGGATCATTCCTCCCCCCTTAGGAAGCAATGGTCCCCATTGCATTGAGTTCCTCCATGAGATGAGGAAACTTCTGTTGAACTTGGCCCCTAGTGAGCCACTTTCCCTGGTGAAGGAGTTGGCCTGCTTTGACAACTCAATATAGCTGGATATTCTACTGGCAGGTGTTCTTGATCTGTGTGTCCATAATTTGATCAGTTGTGGCTTGTTCCATGCATTCGGGGTTTAACTCAGTTGGTGTGAGTTGTTTTGCCACATCTGATGTGTCTAGAAGAGGTGGAAAGTAGGGCAGAAGGCGATCCACATTGAACATTGGGTGCAGACCAAGGAATGGTGGAATACTGAGCTCGAAGGCATTGTCCCTGACAACCTTGGTGATGGTGTAGGTCCCATATCGGAGCGGGCGAAGCTTGCGGTGGGGTCCAGCGAGGCGCTCCTTTTGCAAATGTAGCCACACTTTGTCGCCCACCTAGAAGTTGTGTTGCACCTGATGCTGATCATGTCGCTGCTTGTACTTAGCATTGGATCTGTCCAATATGTCATGAACCTGTTGGAGAATGTACTGAATGTGATCAATGAAATGTGATCAATGAAGCTGTTTGCCTTGGAAACTTCAGACTGGATATGAGCTGAATTAGCTTGAGTAGTTGTAAATGGCATGGCTACGTCAATGGGACATAGTGGCTGGAATCCCAAGCCCACCTAAAAGGGGATATGGTTGGTTGAGCTGTGGAGGGCCTGGTTATAGCTGTGTTGTACATAGGGGAGGTTCTCATCCCATGTGTGTGGATGCTTTGAGTTGTACATGTGCAAAATGTGTACGATCATCCTATTGACGATCTCTGTTTGGCCATCAGTCTGGGGATGGAAAGCTATGGACTTTGTGAGCTTGGTGTCTAGCATTGACCATAGGCTAGACCAGAATGTACTAAGGAACCTGTTGTCCCGGTCTGAGATTATAAATTGTGGGATCCCAAAGTGTACCCACACTCGTTCAAAGAAGATTTTAGCAGTGGCTTCTACTGTGATATTCTTCTTGCAGGTCGCCATTATGGCCATCTTTAAGAATCTGTCAACGACCACAAACACACAGTCGTTGCCGTGCTTAGTAGAAGGAAGGCCTAACATGTAATCCATGGAGATGGATTCCCAAGGTCAACTAGGGGTAGGCAACGAAGTATAGAGGCCTTGCTTCTTGATGGATGGTTTGGAAATGGCACAGGCAGTGCAGGATCGGATGTACTTCCTGACGTCTTGTCAAAGGTTTGGCCAATAGAAATATTTCTGCAGTACTGCCACTATTTTCTCAACCCCAAAATTCCCAGCAACTCGACTATAGTGCGCTTCCCAAATCATCTTGGCACGCTCGCTTGAAGGAAAACAAAGGTGTCCCATGTGACATAGTAGTACCTCCTGGAGGTGAAATTTTGGAACTTGGTTTCCCTCCAAGAGCGTCTGGTATGTGTGGCTGAATTCTGGATTGCTCTTGTAGAGAAGCGGCCAATCAGAAGTCTCGTGCCCATAAGATTTGAGCATGGTCATTATCGCCACGATCGGTGGTCGGTTGAGGTAGTCTGCCACATTATTGGTGCTTCCCTTCTTGTACTTGATGTTCAAATGAAACTATTGTAGATATGTGGACCAATTCTAATGGCGATCGTTCTGTAACTTCCCTTGTGTCTGCATGAACTGCAGGGGTCGGTGGTCTGTGTGGATGATCATTTCCTTCCCCAAAATGTAATGCTTCCATTATCGACAAGCTTGTATAATGGAATACATCTCTTTGTCATAAGTGGGATATTTGCGGACCGTGTCGGACAGTGTCTCACTGTGATATGCCACTGGTTTCCCTTGTTGAGTAAGGACTGCCCCAATAGCATAGTGAGAGGCATCTGTCTCGATCTCAAATGGTTGTTGCAATTCTGGTAATGTGAACACTGGGGCACAACAGAGACGATGTTTCAATTCTACAAATGCCTTCTGCTGAGTTTCCGACCAAAATAATTTTGCTTTCACTCCTCCCTTGGTGACTTGACTCAAGGGCCAAGTGATATGAGAGAATCCCAGCACGAACCTACGGTAAAAATTAGCAAGGCCCAAAAAGCTGCGAAGCTCTGTTAGAGTAGTTGGGGCTGGCCAATCCTGAATGACTTGGATCTTGGTTGGATCCACATGTACCCCACACTCATCAATAATGTATCCCAGATACTGAACCTGGGTCAAGCCAAAAGTGCACTTGTCCAAATTGGCACACAACTTGTGCTACTGCAATGTTTGGAGGACCTGTCGAATGTGGTGGAGGTGCTCTTCACAAGTCTGGCTGAAGATCAGGATGTCATCCAAGTACACTACTACAAATGAGTTGGTGAATGGACGCAATATGTCATCCATTAGTCTCATGAAGGTTGTAGGAGCATTCGTCAGCCCAAAAGGCATGACCAACCATTCGAAAAGGCCCTCCTTGGCTTTGAAGGCAGTCTTCCACACATTGGTTGATTCGATCGGTACTTGGTGATATCCAAACTTTAAGTCGATCTTGCTAAAATATTTTTCCCCTTTAAGCTGGTCCAGGAGGTCATCAATCCATGGGATCGGGTACTTATTCCAGACAATGATCTTGTTCAGCACCCGATAGTCAATACAGAGTCTCCAAGTGCCATCCTTCTTCTGTACCAACATGATCGGGCTCCCACAGGGCAATGAACTTGGCCAGATGTGACCCTTTTGTAGCAGCTCCTGAATTTGCCTCTTGATTTCATCATTCTCCAGAACATAGTGTCGATAGATCGGTCCATTGGGTAGCGGCGCACCTAGGGTCAAATTGATGAGGTGCTTGAACTGACAGTGGAGAGGCACCCCAGTGGGTGAGGCGAATATGTCCTGGTACTCCTCCACGACAATGTCCATTTATTGTTGTCGTGCGAAGGGGCCTTGTCTAGAGGTTGTGGCCACGATCTTCTTCTTGCCATGAGGGCGGATCATCAAGAAAACAAACTTCCCAGTTTTGGAAATGAGCTTACTGCATTGTTTTGCAGTAACCAAAGAGACAGTGGTAGGGGGTGGTACCTCTGGTATCCTATACAAATTACTTCCCAACGTAATAATAACAGCACGAGGCCGAGACTCATACACAGCATGTGTGCTTCCATAAGTATGGTTGCCCTAATAATACATCACAAACATCAAGAGGAGCAATATCACATAATACCTCATCGGTGAAGGGCTTGATGCTATAGGGAAGGCGACACTGCTGGCTGACGCAGAGATCTCGTCCTTGGTGAAGCCACCCGATGGTGTATGACTGTGGGTGTGCTATGGTTGACAAACCCAACCGCTTCATGACCTCTGCTGAAATCGGGTTCTTTTGGCTCCCACTTTCGACAAAGAACTGTAGCGGGGAACCCTTTACCCACATCTGGGAGTGGAAAAGATGCTCCTCCTCCTATGAATCTTCTGGTTCTTCCTTGTTGATCTTCGTGGTGGCAACTGTGGCATTGAGATCTGCATCGATAATCTTCTTCCCTCTGTCATTCCCCTTCTCGGGTTCTGATTCAGTGTCAGAGTATGCATCTGATTTAGAAGCCTTTATCTCAGCCACCAGTGACTGCTTAGCCCGACACTCACTTGTGTTGTGAGTGGGGCTCTTATGGAACTCGCACCACTTTCCCGCTTCCTTCTTCGCCTTTGCAGTGTTGCTCTTTGCTTGCAGCTTTGGCAAGTTTTCTTGAGTCGCCATGCCTTGGTTGTGTCCTTGGTTCTACAGTTTGGGGGCACCCTTCCCTTGCTTCTGATTCGTAGATCCAAAGTCTCTCTTTTTCTGTTTGAATTTTTGCTCAATTTTGGTAGCATACCGATATGTCGTACCAAGCGAGGAGATGTCGAGGAACTCCATTTCCTCCTGAATGCATCTGTGTAGACAACTGCGGTACTTCAGCACCAAATGTTTCTTTGAATCTTTGATACCCAACTTGGTGCGCAGGGTATGGAACAGATTCGTCAGCTCATGCACATCTTGATCTCTTTACTACCGCAGCGTAGTCCATTGGATGTACTTGTCCTCATAGCTCCCCACCGGATAATACTGTCCCTTTATGGCATCTCGGAAAGAATTCCAAGTGGGTACGACTGAGAATAGAGAGGGTTCTTCCTCATCCTTTCTCTCACAGTAGGTTTCCCACCAGTCCTTAACATGGGGGGTGGCTTTGAGTAGAGAAAAAGTAATCTTTTCCCGGTCAGAAAAGTCATGAACCGAGAAATACCCTTCTAATAGATTCAACCATCTATCTACAATGTCTGCATCTATTCGACCATCAAATATGGGAATGTCAAAGTTTACTTGTACCTTAAAAGGGGTTGCGCCTCCAGAGTGGCTACTAGATGCAGGTGCGCCGCCAGTGGGAAGTCATTGAAGGATCTGGGCAAAGTTATCCATCATCTCATTCCTTTGTTTTTCAAGGGCCTCCTCGAGCAACATTTTGATAGGATCTTCTGCGCCCTCGTCTTTCTTTTCGTCCCCCATGGGTGGCCGTCGGGCTTTGCGAGGCTAATCTTGCAAAGGTTCAACCAGATCGAGCCCCAACTCTTTATACCCCACCCTTGTTGGGGACATGCAAAGAAGGATCGAGAAAGAGCAGTTTGCTCTGATACCACTGATCCGGATTTATGCAGAAACACAACAGAATACACAAATAACCATAGAAACAAATATACAGCGGAAATAACACTTCATTTCATTAATCAATAACTGAAACTTGTTTACATACAGAATGAAAATAAACTAGCTAGAGTGTTGGTAGCTTATCTCTGAGAAGAGATGTGGCGGCTACGTGCCTCTGAACTCTGTGTTACAATGAGGCTCGAAGGCCTATATATTATTGAGAAACAATGGAAACCCTACACATCCAAAAACCTAACCCTAGGAGGTGAAACGCCTTAATGTGGGCCCCGTTGGGTAACTTGGTACATCAATTTCCCGGGGTCGTAACTTTAGCATACTACCTCTGTTTGACGCACATGATACATTGTTAGAAAGATTTGTTTAAGGACTACATCCATAAACAACAAATATTAAGTCTGAAACAGACTCATATTTGCCCGACCATTCAATGCTGAAAAAACATCGTTTAGGGCCTCAAAACGGCTCTGGAAGTTTAGGACCCAAAAACTGCCAAAAATAGTAAATTGTGCTATAATTTAAGAAACTGGAAAACTGAAAGAAACAATGGTGGGGGTCCAAGAGGAATAGGTGGGTGGCCACCAATATCCTCCTGGATCAAATACGGATTATCCATTACACCGAATACAGTGTAACATTTATCATGTATTATGATGTAACAAGGCAACTATTTTAAACGCTCTTTCTCTTTAGTTCTGTTTGCGAAGACATTCAAAGTCTTACTTTTTTGAGCTCTTTAGCTACTTTTTGAAATACACATCTATGTGTACCTACAAAATGTAATTTTGTTCTCGTCGGATGATATAAAATTACGCTTTTTTTTCCAGGAAAAAAAAATTAATGCAACACTATCAACCTCATCACTAAAAACACTTTGTTTTGACATGCCTTTACACTATATCCAAATCATTAATATACAAGTACATTTTATTAGATTCAAACAACCAAAAACAACCCTATACAACTCCCTTTCATGTGTAGTATGTGGTGCGAAATTCAACTTACATTCCAAAATTGGAAATTTTACTCAAAAAAATGTGCTAAAAGAGTAAATGACCATAATACATATTAATTAGGAGAACATCCTAAGTCACAAACCACTATTATGGAGTACTATGATGTATACAACCTATAGTTTAATGCTAGGTTACAATGTAACACTTTAGTTATAAATTCCTTAAAACTTACCCACTTAATTGAAAATGTATAAGTTTACATTTATAAATGATAGTAATAACTACAAACTGCATTCCTAAATAATGATCAAACTTCTTATCCTAAATTAGAATAAAATTTACGCTTATACTACTATAATAAATTGCCATATATAATACTATACCTTTGAAATATACTCTATCATTTTCATCAATACAATTACATAAAATATAGTTATCAATATCCTTTCAAAATATAAAATAATAAAGTATTTTTATGTTCCAAAACAATTTTAAAAATAATAATAATAGAATTACCTTGATATGCCAAACTATTTAAACAACCATTTACACATACAAATATAAATTAATAAAAATATTGATATGTGCCCAAACATTTATACAAAATTGGTTAAATATATCTTTAACACCGTCATTTTTTAAATATAATATAATGACAAATATAAATTAATAAAATTATTATGCCCAAACATTCATGCAAAACTAGTTAAATACATCTTAACATCGTCATTTTATAATATAATATAGGATTGCTTTTTATGACAAAGACAATTTCGAGTTCAAAAATTTATCCCTATCTTTAGGGATTATAAAATAATTGAATTATTTTTATGACAAAATTATTTATGCATATAGGTTACCTATATTCATGCTATTCCTTTGAAGTTAATTTAACTATGTATATGTGTCAAACACTTTTGCAATACAAATTACATGTATTAACATTAATAAAATGTTATTGTATAACTATGTCTGAATATATATAATATCGACATAAAAATCATAATATTACTCTAAATTCCATCTAATAGAAATTACATGCCTAGACTCACCCAAAACTGATTTCTGAATATTTATACATTATACTTCCTTGCATTAGCATCCAATGAAATCATAATGCTTCCTTAGATGCTTATGAGTCACATTTTTAGTAAACTTCAATGTGAAGGAAAATTATTAGCCAATGTGTCTTATTTGTTAGCCTACAACTTCACTATGCAATTAATGCCACTTACCTAAACAACATTCTTATAACACTCATGGTAAAGATTTAAATTGTTTATTTCATGTCATTGAAAAAGATTATGTTCATGCTATTGAATGTTGTTTCTGATAATAGCACTAATTGAATACTCCTATTGCATAGACAAAATCTAGTTTAGTACAACTGGTAGCCTACATTTGTTTTTTGACAAAAACGGGTATGTTATAAATTAGAACTCAACAATGAAGCCGCTGAAAATTACAAACTGGATTAGAAAACCAGTACTTAGACTACTACCTCCAAACTTGAGAGTCACTCCAGATAACCCTGATTCATGCTAAGGAGGGATATCAATACTTAATAATTGATTTACATACAATTCATTTCTACCCGCATCCATAGATTTATTGGCAGCATGATCCGCCGAAGCATTTAGCTCACGAAGGATATGAAAAAATTCAATTTGCCTAAATGACTTAGATATGGATTTGATTCTGTTGAGCAACCTTACTCAGCTTAAATTCCTACAATGGCTTTCCCCATTCATTGCTTGAATTATTATCCGGGAATCTCCAAATACCATGACTTCACCCACTCCTTTGTCCTTCAGTTGCTTGAGACCTTGCCAAAGCCCATATGCCTCGGCCATATAATTTGAGTCTTGCCCTATATTCCAATAGTATTCTAAATCATTTTTTCCTTCTGGGCAAATAACGACCCCTCCACCTCCCGCTCTTCCTGGATTCCCCTTGGAAGCTCCATCGAAAAACAGTTTGAAAATCTTCCTTTCTTTTAAGCAAATTCTCAAACTGGGACTTGTCAAGTCTAATTTCCCAATTTTCCAATTGTTTTTTGGCCAAAGAAGTTTCAACAGATAGGTTGAAGCTTTGCAGCCAATTACTTTCTTTATCTGTCAACTTAGCTTTATTCATTAGGAATCCTCAGGACACTTACAATCTCACCCATTAAACTATTTACCTTGATTGCTATTTTCCAAGCTGGATGAGCTATATCTTGGAATATTCTGTGATTACGCTCAATCCATATGCACTAGCATATGACTTTTGGGATCTTCATCCAACAAACTCTAAAACCTTTTTTCTGATCCAGATCTCCATTGTACATTTTGTCCCAATTGAGAAAGCACAGCTGAATATTACTCGGCATTTGAATCTCGATCTCCCAAGGTTTCATCATATCATTCCAAACAGAGATGGCATAGGGGTAGTCCAAGAATATATGTTGAATATTTTCATTCGCAGCTGAACATAGAGAGCACCGAAATGGACCAGCGAATCCTCTCTCCATCAGATTATCGCCGGTGAGGATTTTACCATGCATCAACGTCCAGGAGAACAAATAGATTTTGGGTAGAGTTTTACAGTCCCAAATGTTTTTCCAAATTGCTGGGTCACATGGCACGTTTGGAACAACAGCAAAATGCTTGTATCCTTCAGTTGTCGTGTACCTGCCTGTTGTGTTTCCCCATCCACGCCGGTCCTTTCTTCTTCTGGAAATCGGTGCAATTCCTGATAAATAATGAAGCAACTGATTTTTATCATCATTGAGATTTGTAGGGCAATTAGGAAGACTCCAACCGGCCCATCTGTTTGGTAGTTTGATTTCCCATGCATATATGTCCCATACTGTTTTAACTCCCAGCGAGTCCAGCCAATGTTTTAGTCTTGGGAAGATTGGAGGAGAGTTCCCAAGAATGGAATCCTACCAGATATTAATCAACTTACCATTACCAGGGATCCAATTCAATTCTTCCTTGAATTTAGCCAGCGTCTTCCTGTAAAGGGAATAGATGGAGGAGACATGATTATTTTATTGTTCATTATCAAGGCATCGTAGCCTCGAACCAGAGAAATATTTGCTCTTAATCACCTGACTACACCAGGAAGGCTTGGAATCGACCATATTCCAAAGAAATTTAGCTCCCATTGCCAGATTTTGAGCTTTCAAGTCTCTGATTTGCAATCCTCCTTCCATCCTAGGCAATTTGATTTTCTTCCAGGTGATTAGAGCGAACTTTTTCCCACCTCCATTATTCCCTCCTTGCCAGAGGAAGGATCTCAACAAGCCTTCAATCATTACAATCGTTTTGGAGGGGGCTAGCAGAAGGGAGCATTGATAAAGGAGATAATTGGTTAGGACAACTTTTATGAATACCAACTTCCATGCCAAATTTAGCCAGGCTGCTCCCCAACCTAGTATTTTCTTTTTGATTTTTTCAACAAGAGGGTTCCAGGCCAAGCTTTTGGGTTTAGAGTTGAAGATAGGAACCTCAAGATATTTAAAGGAGCCCCAACGAGTCACTCCTTCAATATCAAGAACTCAAGAGATTCCAAACATCTCCCTAGGATTAATATTCCAGCTATAGATATGACTCTTTCGAAGGTTAATTTTGCTTCCTGAGGCTTGGCAATATCGATCCAGATCATTCTTGAATCTTCTTGCTATAATCTGACTGGATCCTCCAAGCAAGATTGTATCATCTGCAAACTATGCATGATTGATATCTTTCATTCCCCGATCCATCCTTATGCTCGATAGGTCATGATCCCGCCTAGCTTGCTCCAGTTGGAGACTAAGCACCGAGGCTTGGATTGTGTAGAGCAGAGGAGAGAGCGGGCATCCTTGTCTTAGTCCTCTTAAATCTCGAAAAAAGGGGGTTTCCCTTCCATTGATAAGAGGGGTGATCGATGGTTTGTTAGATTTTATCATTTAAGCAATATGATCTTAGGATCTTATCTGAGAGAATAACATGCACAACAATAATCACAAGAGACAAGAGACACAAAGAATTTTCCTCGGGGAAACCATAAAGGAAAAACCTCGCAACTTCCTTAGAGATAGAATGAGCACCAATGGCAGTAGTAAAACCCGAAAACATAAAGATGATATCCGACAGCTGATCTCTCTCACTTGTGCCAGCACTTCCTCTCTCACTCATGCGCCCCAGTTGAGTGAGTGTATGTGTGTGTAGAAATGAGGAGAGCCTCACTTCTATTTATATTCTTCTGTTCACTTTATTTCCACTCCAACAAGTCGGCCTCACTTAACAATTACTTACCAAGGCCGAATTCTCTAGGAGAGTCTAATAACCCTAGTGCCCCACGACTGTGTAGACTTTGCCCCCCGATCAACAAGGAGGGTTACCCTCAACTCAATTGTGGGGACTACTGCCCTGAATTACAATGGAGGGTTAACCTCATTGACTTTGCATGACTTTATTGTATTAATGACTCTCCCGATAGGAACATCGGGGGTACAATAAAATACAAATGATTCTCCCGATAGGAACATCGGGGTACAATATAAGTGAATACATTTTGAAGTTACAAATACATCAACACTCCCTCTTAACTAGGAAGGTATTCTCTTGACAGAATTCATCAGTACAAGTCTTCGTCACTGGATCATCATCAAAGCTGGATCATCACTAGATTGTCATCAAAGCTGGATCATCACTGGATCATCATCAAAGTTGGATAATCACTGGATCATCATCAATACTGCTTCCGCTATCTCGATCAATGGTGCTATCTCTTGATTCTACTTGTCATAGGAAGTTCTACAGAGCCAACCCTTTTTCATGTTGGTTGTAGGCCTAGCCTCCATTTAGGTCTTCATCTTCTTCAGCACTTATATCTAACGATGGGAGGAACACATCCCGCGGCCATGTTAGAAAGGCCTACCCAGCACTCACATCTGACCATGGGAGGAACACATCCCACAACCATGTCAGAAAGGCCCAGCACTCACATTTGACCATGGGAAAAACACATCCAACAACCATGTTAGAAAGGCTCAGCACTTATATCTTACCATGGGAGGAACACATCCAACAATCATGTAAGAAAGGCTCAACACTTATATCTTACCATGGGAGGAACACATCCAACAACCATGTAAGAAAGGCTATGCACTTACATCTGACCATGGGAGGAACACATCTAACAACCATGTCAGAAAGGACGAGCACTCACATCTTACCATTGGAGGAACACATCCAACAACCATGTCAGAAAGACTCAACATTTATATCTTACCATGGGAGGAACACATCCAACAACCATGTAAGAAAGACTCTGCACTTACATCTGATCATGTGGGAACACATCCCGTAGTCACATCAAAATGGCTCTGCACTTACATCTGATCATGTGGGAACACATCTCGCAGTCACATCATAATGGCTCTGTACTTACATCTAATCATGTGGGAACACATCCCACAATCACATCAAAATGGCTCTGCACTTACATCTGATCATGTGGGAACACATCCTGCAGTCACATCATAATGGTTCTGTACTTACATCTGACCATGGGAGGAACACATCCAACAATCATGTCGGAAAGGCTCACAGACTCATCCCTTCCCTTTGGAGGGAACCTCGATCTGGAGAACACCAAGCTTCTCCCTGAAGTACTCAAACTTCACTCTAGCTAATGGCTTGGTCAACACATACGCTATCTGCTCATTCGTCGCAACATACTGGAGCTTCACTGCTCCTCTCTGCACCATGTCCCTGATATAGTGACATTTGATCTCAATATGCTTCGACTTATCATGGAACACTGGGTTCTCCAACAACTTCACACAACTTTGGTTGTCGCAATATATGCAAGTAGCATCCAACTGGAGAACAAATAAATCAGATAGTAGCTTCCTAAGCCACACTGCCTCACAGTTAGCTGAACAAGCTGCAACATACTCTACTTCGATTGTAGTTAGTGCCACATAGGATTGCTTCCTACTAAACCAAGAGATTACACCTGATCCCATACTGAAGCAGCACCCTGAAGTGCTCTTCCTATCAATGGCACTTCTTGCCCAATCTAAATCCACATAACCTTCCAGGTTAATCTTTTGATTTGCCTCATACTTGAGCCCATAATCAACTGTACCCTTTAGGTACCTCAGAATATGCTTTGCAACAATCAAGTGAACATGTCTCGGATCTATTAGGAACTGGCTCAATGTGTTCACAGCAAAGCAAATATCTGGTCTCGTGTTCGTCAGGTACATCAAGGACCCAATCATCTGACAATACATCGTAGCATCAACCGACTCGGATGAAGCATCACTCAATAGCCTCAGGTTCGATGCCATAGGTGTGGTCATGGCCTTGCAGTCCATCATCCCGAACCTCTTTAGGATCTCTACTGCATACTTCCCTTGTGCCAGGGAGATTCCATCCGCATTCTGCCACACCTCCATGCCTAGAAAGTAATGCATCATACCTAAGTCCTTCATCTCGAACTCAGCATCCAACTTCCTCTTTGTGTCTATAATCAACCCATCTGCACCTGTTAAAAATAGGTTATCTACATACAGTAGGAGCATCATTGGGTTCCCTTCTTCCACCTTGTAGTAAAGGTTGGAATCTGATTTACTATTGGTAAAGCCCAAGCTAGTCAAGAAGCTGTCAATTCTGTCGTACCATGTCCTGGGTGCCTGTTTCAAACCGTACAGGGATTTCTTCAATTTGCACACATGAGTCTCCTTGTCATGTGTCTCAAAATTGAGTGGCTACTCCATATACACTTCCTCTTCTACTACACCATTCAAGAAGACAACCTTGACATCCATATGGTGTACCTTCCATTTCATGACTGCAGCCAGAGCAAGTACTGATCTGATGGAAGTGTATTTGGCTACAAGTGCAAAATTCTCTTCGTAGTCTATGTCTTATTTCTGTGAGAATCCTCGTGCTACGAATCCTTCCTTGTATCCTGCAATGTTGTCATCTACTGCATGTTGGATCTTGTAGATCCATATGGAAGATACTACGAACTTCCCTTCAGGTCTTCGATATCGCATCCTAGACATCATTCTTCTTGAATTGGTATTCTCCTTCCCTTTCTTCTTGGCTACTTCTTCATAGTTGGAAGGCTCTGCATCAATGATGTCGCTCAATAGTGTCACATAACTAGAGTGTACCTGAGGCCTCTTTCTTTCTTTGAAAGTATCGTCATATTATTCTTCATCTTGGATTCTTTCTTGAACTATCATCACTTGTTCTTTGGAACAAGTCTCATCCTTCTTTTCTTGTAGGCGATTGTACATGATCTTTCCTTTATTTGTTTTGTGGGTAGACTCCTTCTTTCAGCTTCATCATCTTCTTCATTCATAGCATCATCATTTCTTATCCAAATGCTTATATGGATAAGAGTTTCTTCAAGAATTTAGTTCTTCATATTCCTCGTCGCTTGAGGGATCTTCTTTGAATCGTGAGGGCTTGATCTTTAGTTGCTCCCATCTTATTTTCTCTTATTATGAGTCGAGCTTCTTCTTGTGTGCACTCTTCCTAGAGTCTACTAAAATTAATCACTTCCTTTTGGCACACATTCCTCGAATGAATGAATCCGATGATCCTGGGAGACCATTCAAGGTGGTTATAATAGTATCTTATTTTTCTTCGACTGCTTTGTCATAGCATCGAACACTTCCTTTTGGTGTCTTCAGGGATGACACATGAGGGATGAGATGATATTTAATAGAATCTACAATGATTCTCTTGGCTCTAGCCTTAGCCTCATCTCCCTCTGTCTCCTAGACCTTTCTTACTGAAATACTGATCCAAGTCAATTTCTTAAAGGATCACGGAGTTCCTACACTTCATCTAATTTATATTCTTTTCTTCAAATAGCTTGGCCAAGGAATCAAACATATCCTTAGGGGTCTTAAGGGAATACACTTGTGGTATAATTGAATCAACAATGATCTTCTTGGCCTTGACCAAGTTCTTCTTATGTAAGGCTTTTAGCCTCATCTCCCTCTAGAACTGGAACCTCTCCACTTATGTAGGTGTCCAATTCATTTTCTTCAAGAACCAGTGAAATAATATACTTCCATGCTTGGAAGTTGTCAGCTTCACCAAGCTTGTCATCAAGCTGGTGTGATTAATCATCTTGAAATGAGAACCTCAAATGTAAATAGAAAAAGATTAGATCTTACCAATTTGAGGTGTCCGTCCTAGTTCCGGATTTGGCTGATCCAGGGTTTGTCAGAAAAAAACCCTAATTTTCAAAACTTGGAATATTTCTGATCTTATTGGATAGAAATATAGACCTATTCAAAGTGAGCTATTCAATGTACTCCTTTTTTGAAAACAATGGAGGGAAGCTCCCGGAACAGGAACCCCTAGTTTTCTAATTTCTTCTGCAGAAATTCTTGATACTGTTTCTATGGTATCTCTGAAAGTACTGCTCCTCTATGTCTTGAATTTCATACTAAGGTATCCTTGTCTGTCCTTTTTCCAACACTGTAGGTTTGAACAGAACTGGTTTCACCAATTGGGACTTATGCGCGTTTTCCCAAGGTGAGTTGTTTCAAGACTGTTCAGAAGAGAAAAGTTGTAACGATTGAAACGTGTCACTGGTGTATCTTCTGGGTCTGAAATTTTAATCACGGAAAGTAATGTCCATGCCCTTTCTGTAACAGCTTGTGAAATTTCATTTGGACCTTCCCATCCTGAGATATATCAATTCTCCCTAGGTGTCCTGTTTAGGGATCAATCCTGGAAGAGGCTGGAACCCTAATTTGGAGGAATCATATCTCCCAGAATACAGTGAATATGAGGCTGAATTTTCTACACAGGGTACATCGATATTTCATATTCGTCCTGTGAAAATTTCATCCCCTTAAACTTCTTCAATCCCAATATATAGCGAATGTACCAAAACTACCAGTTTTAGTATTTTAGGGTTTTTCAGGCCCAGGGTCAAATTAGGGTTTGACTTTCCCAGAGCTTCACCCAACCAAAAATCTTGAACTTGGTCTATAAAATTCGATTTTGATGAGGAGAGAAATCCTATTCCAGGCTCACTCAAAAATTCTTCTTCTGTAAAAATCCCTAATTTCCTGCAACAAAAACTGAAAATGCCCGGAATCAAATTCTGCTTCGACAAAAAGATGCACTCTTCAATGGAGAGTTAGCCTAGCATCCTTTTGTTGATGGATTGTGGAGAGAGACCCAAAAAGTAATAAGCCCTAGATTCTGCAGTTGCACAATGTCTTGTTCTCAGGTTAGCTCCAATACCATGTTAGATTTTTATCATTTAAGCAATATGATCTTAGGATCTTATATGAGAGAATAACATGCACACCAATAATCAAAAGAGACAAGAGACACAAAGAATTTTCCTCGGGGAAACCATAAAGGAAAAACCCCGTAGCTTCCTCAAAGATAGAATGAGCACCAATGGCAACAGTAAAACCCAAAAACATAAAGATGATCTCCGACAACTGATCTCTCTCACTTGTGCCAGCACTTCCTCTCTCACTCATGCGCCCCAGTTGAGTGACTGCATGTGTGTGTAGAAATGAGGAGAGCCTCACTTCTATTTATATTCTTCCGTTCACTTTATTTCCACTCCAACAAGTCGGCCTCACTTAATAATTACTTACTAGGGCCAACTTCTATAGGAGAGTCTAATAACCCTAGTGCCCCACAACTGTGGGGACTTTGCTCCCCGATCAACAAGGAGGGTTACCCTCAACTCAATTGTGGGGAATACTGCCCTGACTTACAATGAAGGGTTAACCTCATTGAATTTGCATGACTTTATTATATTAATGACTCTCTCTATAGGAACATTGGGGGTACAATGAAATACGAATGATTCTCCTGATAGGAACATCGGGGTACAATATAAGTGAATACATTTCGAAGTAACAAATACATCAACATGGTTTACTAATGTAGGCCTTTACCCATCTGACGAAGCTTGGATCAAAACCGAATCTCAACATGACTTGATAGAGAAAAGAATGATAGACTCTTTCAAAAGCATTTTCTAGGTCGATTTTCACCACCATACCTTTTTCACTGTTCTTCAGGTTTGAATGGATTGCCTCTTGGACTAATATGATATTGTCCCAAATTTTTCTGCCTTTTATGAAACCTCCCTAGTTCTCCGGAATGAGGTAAGGTAGAATGTTTTTAACCTTATGGCCATGATTTTAGTGATAATTTTATAACCTATGTTGCATAAGGAAATTGGCTAGAATTTGTCAAAGGAAATGGCATCCTTCTCTTTGGGTATGAGAGCCAAAAAAGTTGAATTCGTGCTGCCTCCTATTTTATCACATCTCTGTGATTTGCTAATAATTTTGAATAAGTATTTTTTAATGATTCCCCAACACGCTTTGATAAAATTAACAATAAACCCATTAGGGCTCGGTGCCCTGTCATCTTCCATATCATCTACGGCCTCCTTTATCTCCTCCATCGTGACTAGTTGATTCACTCTATTATTATCTTTACTCTTAACATATCTTGGAACTAACTCCATGAGATTGGAATCAACGATGGTAGGCTGGTATGTGTAAAGATCGTTGAAGTATCTGGAGGCTTCCACTTTGATGGCTTCAAAGTATTGGATAACAGAGTCATGAGCATGGATATCATGAACATTTTTGAAATTCTTTCTTGCTTTAGCCTGTTTGTGAAAATAACTTGAATTCCAATCTCCATCCTTGAGCCAATGACATCTTGATTTCTATCTCCACTATTCAGCTTCATGCCTGCAGGCCACATGGAGCTCACTTTGCAATTTTAATTCTTTTTTAAAATATTCCTTATCAATAATTTTTAGTTCCATGTCAGATTGATGGATTTCGAGCGCTAGTGTTGCTTGAACTTTCTTTTGATTTGGAGAACCAATCGATTTTTCCCAGGCCTTTAGTGCCTTCTTCAACCTTCTTATTTTTTCTTCCCAAACAAAGAAGGGTGAGCTAGAGACCGGAACTGACCATGCATCAGTCACAATCCCTAGGAAATACTTATGGTTGACCCACAGAGGGCTGAATCTAAAGGGAATCAGTCCAAGGTTTTTGTCATTCCTCATCTCAAGCATAATTGGTTTGTGGTCAGAGCTCCCGAAAGGCAAGATTTTGGATGAAGAGGTCAAACCCAGCAGGAGGAAGGTGTCTTGTACTAGGAACCGATCCAACATGGCTGCTATATGCACAAGACCTAGCCTCTTGTTACTCCATGTATATTTTCCTTTAGACGGGATAACATCTGATAGATCCCAGTCCAAGATGATCTCATCAACTAGTTCTCTTATGGGATCTCTGACCAAAGACCCCCCTCTTTTTTCATCTTGGTTTAGAGTAATGTTAAGATCTCCAGCAAGGATGACATTACCCTACAGATTAATCCTTTCATCTCGGAGGAGATTCCAAAATATTTGTTTTTTCAGCATAAGAATTAGGGGCATAAATATTAAAAATTCTTACCAGAGTTTTGGTTTCTTTTTGCAGTAGTATTGTGAGGATCCATTTTGAGCTATATTTGATGTTAGCAACTTCAAATTTCTTCTCATCCCAAAGAGTTCCAATGCCTCTAGAGGCTCCCCTTGAGCTGATTGCGGCACTTCCTCCTTTCCTCCAGAATTTTGCACTAACTTGGAGAAATGCATCTTTCTCCATCTTGGTCTCCTGGATCAATAAGATGTCTGGCTGGGATAAAGATATTAAATATTTCATAGCTTCTTCCTTGATTTTGCTGCCAAGACCTCTCCAGTTCTAGGAGAGAACGAACTTCATTATTTACTTTTGGTAGTCGAGGGCATCCCTCTTTGGAATTGCCCATGTTGACGGGTGTTTCTAGTATCTTTCAGCAGCTTTTCCAAAGTTAACTGGGATCCTTGCAGTTTGTCCTTATAGGTGGCTTGCTCCCTTACTTCTTTTTTCGATCTCCTTCCTTTGGTTGCTTTCTTTCTTGGAGTAGTCTACTCAATCTCCCATTCTTCCTCTTCTTCTTCTTCCGAATCAGATTCTTCCTCTGACTTCCCCGTATTTTATGCTTCTTTTATCACCTCTGCTCCTACATCTGAAAGGATAGGGGTGGTTAATTATTTCCCAGATAGTTTCGATAGGCCTGCTTCTGGATCCTTGATCTCTTCATTACTGGATTTCTCTTATGAGGCATTGATTTCTTCCCTTGGTTCATTGGTCTTGTTCGATTCTTGACTTTCTTCCATGAGGATTATTATTGGATCTTTATTCCCCCCTCCTTTCCTTTGCACTTCCCCGCTGTTGGTTTTGGTCTTGATCTTTTTCACCATTTTCCATCCGTCCTCCTTGTCTTGCTGGATCTCGGGCTTTTGAGGACAGTTTCAGATGAAGTGCCTGTATTCATGGAATCCTATGCATTTGAAAGGTATCTGCTCATAATCAAGTTTTTGGAAGTGGTACCAATTCTTCACAGTTAGTTTTATGGCTTCCGGTAACCCAGATTGAAGGTCGATCTCCACACAAATACGGGAGCATGCATATTGATATTTAGGGTTTTCCATGTCAATGTATTTCCCAGGGCATTCCCAATTGCTTAGAGAGAATTTGGGTTCCAGCAGTGCATAGGTAGGTTTGGAAGCCTAACCCAAAATGGGATAGCTTTGGGGGTGTCAGCCTCGAGATCAAAGTCTGGGGTCCATCCTTTCAGGTAGAGGCCTTGTGGCCCCATGAAATAGGGACTGTTTCTGAATATAAGGTCTTTGTCTTCCTTGGATTCAAAATTGAACAGGAAATATCCTCGACCAACTGAGTAAGAAGCTACATTTTTCAAAATTAGAGGTCTCCAATTCCGTTGAACCCAACTCTCAGGTTTTTTAGGCGAGGGCCAGAGCCCTGTGAATTACCCAATCAAAGCCTGATCTGTCAGTGAGAGGGCAACCCGAATAGTGTCCTCCGGTGGAAGAGCAACTTCTGGCACATCTTCAATTCATTTGAAAATTTTTGGAGGAGCTCCTTTAGCAGATCTCTTGCTTTGAGACAAGATTAACTTTTCGAAAGCATCCAAGTGAGGACCCGGAGGCAGTTCTGCGCCCATCGCTGCCAACAGAGGAACCTCACACAACTCACCACCTCAAGAGAGCTGTTGATTGCATGGGCAGACCCGGGTTTACTATAATTAATCAACAACACCCCAAACTCACTGGCCCTTTCGGCGACAGACCGCGAAGCGGTCTGAAGTCTCACCCGAAGTGAATCTAATGGGTAGGCCAAGACTCAAGTGTCTTGGACCAGGTTCTGCGCATCCTACTTCTTTATCCTTACTCCTGTGCGCCACTAGGTCGACTAGCTCTGCGCATCGCACGTCCCCTTCTACTCGCAGCACTTTCACCCGTGCGATGCTCAACCCCGCCCCAGTTGCTCGGTTCCCTCTCACGTCGCACAACTTCCACTCACTCGCAGCATTCCAATCCTTACTGCATCTCTGCGCACCGCGGAACACCCATCCTCTCCTCAACGCTAAACCCTCAGCTCGCAGTATCTCGCATCGCAGCTCCTCTACCGATGCGATATCGCTTCTCTGCGATATCTTACCACTGCGACTCTACGCTCTTAACGTTGATTGCGCCGATGTGCGACACTCTACTTCTCAGAAGTCTATTGTGAGTAACTGGTAATTAGTGACAGACGTGAAAGAGTCCTTAAACAACTTGCTGCAATACTTCGACTTATCCTTAGCCTTTTGCAATATTATGAACGAAACAATACATACAATCGTCTACTGCCACTATCATTACATGCATAATAACTAGTTACAATAAGCAAATACAATCACATCCATTCAACACATTAGACGCAGATTTAACGTGGTTCACCCCCGGGCTGGGAGCTACGTCCACCAAACTGTGCTTCTATTATATATCTTGAGGGAAGTTAGCACAGTTTGTTGCACTACTATTGCAGCGCAAAGTTTCTCCTAGATCTCTGATCTTCTCTCTATATCCCTTCCCTCTCTGTTCCTTCTGCAAATGATTACATACAGACTCAAATGACTCACAAAAGACTATGTGTCTGGATCGTTACAACGCAGTCTGTCTGACTGATTCCTGAATCTACAAGACTATCAACTGATCGACTATCTACTGATTGATTAGCTACCCAACCAACCCTTTACAATACAAAAATGCAAGCTTTTATAGGCAGCCCGAAGGTCATGCCATTACAACACTGTGGGCCTGTCCCAACAGTAAACCCATACCCTAAATAGTGACAGTCGGTCCTCTCTGTCCTTGAGGTAGCCGCTTCCCGTCACACCGCAGCTCTCTGTAGTCTTCCATGCTTCCCGGCACTGACCATGGGTACTATGCACCGCTTCTCTTTCTGTCCTTCGCCTTTAATGCTTGAGCCTCGTTGCTCCTTCTTCTTTATGAGGGTCGCTGAGCCCTCCTGTCTTCCGCCGCTGCCTTCAATGCAGTGGTTGAGCTTTCTTCTCTCGGCCGCTCTTGTACCGTTGCCTCCTTGACTTTTCTATCCCAAAAGTTATGGTTTTCGGCTCTGCTCTCCAGCTGGAAACGTGCTACACCGTCGTAGCTCTGCCCTGTCCTTTTTCCGCTAAACTTCTCTCTTTCCGCCAAAACTAGTAGCTTCTTCTGTAGCTGCAGGATCCTGCTCCAACAGTCCCCTAACACTTACTTGTGGCTCGCCCCGAGCCACTACCAGCAGGTGTCTCCTGTTGTAGCTTCTCCTTCGCCTCCTGCGAAGTTTTCTGCAACTTATCCCGAAGTTCTGCAACTTCATTCTTCATCGCCTCGGCATGCTCTTGTGCCGAATCAAGCAAGGTTTGGTTGATATGGGAGTCCTCTGTTTGATCAGCTTGCTCATGGGCAGTAGTGAACTCCTTCACCTTCTGCTCCACTGCGTCGACTAAATCGGTGATTTGCTCCTGGAAGGGTTGAAGCAGGTCGGTGATGTGCAGCTCCTTTGTTCTGAATTGCTGGGCTTCCTGCTGTAATTGGTTCATCTCCTTTGTCTTTTTCATCCTCTGAAGAGCTGCTAAGCTCTTCATTTATTCTTTCATTACCATCGTGGTGTTCTCTATCACCTGGATGTTCCGCTGGATGTCCACTCGCTGAGGTGGCTCATCTAGCTCGGACCATGCGTTCATCGCATCAGTGAGTACTGATGTTGCTTCGTTGATGCGGGACTGCATCTGCGCAGCGGTGAGTCTAAAAGCCTCGATTCTCGCTCTCTGTTCTGCTTGGGAGGTATCCCGTGCGCGAGCCTCCAGCTCAGCGATATGCGCATTGTGATCTGCCTTCATCCTATCCACTTCTTCGTCCATTTTAACAATGGTATCCTCCAGAGCCTTTGCTCTGTTGGCTACTTTCCTTAACTTTTGGGACGTATCTTCTGCGAACTCAATGTTACAGCTGGGTAATTCTAAAGCAATGTTCTGCAGCAGCTGAGAGAGTGCCTGATCCCTTTCCTGATATGCTTCGAGCTCACCAACCTTCTTCTGATAGCTGGTAGCCAGTGCTGCATTCTTTTGCTTTAGCTGCATATTCTGCTTATAAGTCGCGAGCTCTCGGGTCCGGAGTTCTGCGCTTATCTGCTGTTCAATCATCTGCAACTGCTCAGTATGGAATTCCACCAGGTTGACCTCAATAGGTTGGTCAAACTGCGCTGGTGGATCTTTCATCGTCGCAGGGAATCGGATGCTCCCTGGTGGAATTAACACAGTATTGAGTCGATCTTTTGCTAGACCGTCCTCGCGGGCTATCGACGATGTCGATGCGTCTCTGGCGGTTGCATTAGCCGGTGGGATGTGCACCTCGGCGGTCTTCTCTGTAAGTACTTTTAGGTCTTGCTGCTACTTTTCGACTGCACTCTGTATTTTCTCCTGCTGGTCCCTCATCGCATCCAATGTGTCCTTTAGTTCGTCAGATGTTCTTGTTGCAATGAGTTCGAAATCCTCATCTGTTAATGTGGCCTTGGAAGGTGGCTTTGTGGCCTTGTGTTTCTTCTTCTTCTTGGTAGTGGCCACCTCTGTTGGCCCTTCTGCTGGTTTTTTCCTTTTTACTCCTGGTAACGGTGCTTCTGTCGTTACTGCTGCTGGGGTGTCCATTTTGTCTTTGCCTTTTTCACTTGAGCTGGTCTCCGCGGAACCTGGTGGCAGTGGTGTGGTGTCTTCATACTCTCGCTGCCATTGGCTATCAAAGCCTCTGATGACATTCTCAACATCCTGTGCTGTCATCCTGAACCAGCCAGGAGCCCAATCATCCCTTATTGTCCTTTTCGGCCGTAGATAGATTCTATGGCTATCTGCCATGAAATTGAGCCTGCTATCATACAGGTCGACGGTCTCTGTGCTGAGCCGTGGTAATTCCGCGATAGTTGTCTTCAGCAGGGCGTAATATTCATGGAAAACCATCGAATTAACGTGTTTCCTTGCTGGGATGTTGGTGTCCCATAAGCTAGCATAGCAGAAACCCCTGGGCACTCCTCCTGGAATCTGCGGGAACTGTGTATTGGGGGGCTCCTTCCAGCCCACGAATGCACATAGGATAAGTAACCAGGAAAAGTGGAAAGGGTGGCTTGCCTGATCTTGGGCTGCCAAACAATCTTCCTGGAGCATATT
>LPNX010392661.1:74333-156766 GCA_001517045.1 Pseudotsuga menziesii | reverse complement strand
TACTTTTACTATATGAAATTCAAACATTTCATCAAAACAAAATACAATTTTGTTTGATGAAATAATGTTTTTTAAAGGCTGTTGGGTAGGGGCACAACACATGGTCAAGTAAAAAACAATCCTCTATTTCACTCTCTACGGCAGAAGCAGAATATATTTCTCCCACCTCATGTTGCCTTAGGTTATTTGGATGAGACAAACCCTAGAAGATCTACTTGTAAAATATGAGCATCCAACAGTGATCAAATGCGATAACACTAGTGCTATAAATATGTCTAAAAATCCTATCATGCATTCTAAGACAAAACATATACCAATCAAGTATCACTATTTAAGAGAATAGGTATCTCAAAAAACTGTCCAATTAGAATACATTGACACAAAAGAATAGATTGCTGACATTTTCACCAAACCACTACCTAAGGAATCCTTTGAGCATTTTAGACAGAAAATGGGAGTTATTCCATTACAAAAGTACTAAGGAGATAACCCAATCTCAGGGGGAGAAATACTGACAGGGGGAGCTATTAGACAGAAAAGTTCCGTTTTCATTATTGTCAAAGGGGGAGAATGTTTAGAGGTTTCCATCAATTCCAAAGGAGGAGATTGTTGAGCATATAGTTGTCATTGATGTCAAAAGTGTTGACAAATGACAAAGGAATAACCAGTGGAGATGGTGGAAGACTGAAGGTTGCAAGTATCCAGAATAACAAAGGAATGACAAATGAATAACCCTATAGCAAGTTGAATGAGGATCGTTTTTTGTATAATCCACAAAAGATCAAAACGGACAGTGGGGATTGAATCTATAGACAAAGATCTGATGGTCCAAGAGAGATTTGTGACGAAAGCTACATGGGAGATAAAATATCTACAAATATCTGTGAGATACACGCTAAAAAGTGAATCGACGGTCATAGATAAAGTCGCAAAGATCCGACGGTTGGAATGATTGTGAAGGAAAAGTTGCGGGGAGGAAAATTTGGAAATTTGGTCAAGCATCCCGCATCCTGCATAGGGAAATAAATTTGTAGGGAGGAAACTTTGGAAAGTTGGTCAAGCATCCTACATCCCGCAATCTGGAAAGATCGAATGGCTAAGACTCAGTTCTGCTAAAGCAGATCGACGATGCAGAAAGGAACATGTGGAAAGGAAGTTGCAGGGAGGAAACTTTGGAAAGATGGTTGGGCATCCCACATCCTACAATATAGAAAGATCAGACGGCTGAGATTAGTTCTGCTAAAGCAGATCGACGATGTAGAAAGGAACTTGTGGAAAGAAGCTTGCGGAAAGGAGTTTGCAGAAAAGAGCATGCAGAAAGGAGTTTGCGGGAAGGAGTGTGCGGAAAGGAGTTTGAGGAAAGGAAAAATAGACAGTCGACATCCCGCATCCCACAAAATAGAATATCAATGGTCAAGAAAAATCCCAACTAAGATCAACGATGGGGATTCGTTGATGACGAAACCATGTTGGGGAAATACGATTTCAGGAAGAAATATGTAGAGTAGATCAACAGTCTGAAAATATTCAAATATAATATCAATGGTATGGATTGTATCTAGAGAAGGAGAATGCGGAAACACCAGACGACGATAGACAAGGATGCGGAAACAAATTATGAGCCATGAGAAGAATGAAACGTTGCCATTGCTAAAGAAGATGCGACGATTGAGCAGTTGAATGATTATTGGGTGTGTTTGTAAATAAACAGTCATGATCCAAAATGAAAGAGCACAGCAATGAAGAGTTGTGTTGATACAAAGTAAGTATAGGGTATTTAAATGAATGAATATGTAAAGAATTAATCGTCTCTGTCAGTAATTTTGATAGAGTCCAAAGTGAATAGTTTACAGCTATTCCAAAAGTATGAGAAAATCATATTAGGGTGGCAGGGTGGCGCTAGGGCGGGCCACATGTCTGCAGGGCGTCAAAGCCTCCTTTCTAGTCGTAGCTGGAGAACAGGATGTCATAGCATCCTTATATGTAGAAGCAGGAAGAAAAACCACAGGGGTGTTGCAACATCCTGGTATGTAGTTACACGCATAACCTAGGGTTTGTTTTGCATACTTTTTGTATTAGCAGATAAACAATTGTGTAAAATTCATCTTATTAATGATTTTATGTTGGTGGTTTGCTCTTTGAGGTTTCCAAAATAAAATCTGTGTCTTAATTGTTGATTATTGTTTTTTTTAATAGAAAAAGGATCAATACTGATTCACCCCCCCCCCCACTCAGTATTGTGGGATAGGCCAACACCAATTATCATCAAAGAAGTCTGAGACCATGGAAGTTGGTTTGCAACTACAAATAGAGAAATTAGAAGCCAAGATAAAGTGCTATCAAAGAGACAACGAAGATTTACGCGACAAGAATAAAAATTTGGAATTAATAATTGAAATACATAAGATAGAATAGAAGTGCAAGGAAAAAACATTTCAAACTAGAAAAATCATATAGAAAAATTATATGCACAAATTGAAGAATTAAAAGATGGAAATGATTTCAATCAAAGATTGAAAAATCAAGATATAAAGAAAGAATTAAATGATTACAAAGCGTAAATAATGCGCTTGAACAAAATCATTAGCGACAAGGATGAAGAATTGACGCAGATACGACATAAATTAGAAAGTCAAGAATCAGAGTTTGGCCAATGTTGACAACAGATAAAATTTCTTCAACAAAAAAATGATGACTCTAAAAAGGCACACAAGCTAGAGATTGCAAAGAGTAATAAAACACTATCCAACAATTCCGAAGAAATTTTCAGATTAAGAAATCATAACATGACACTAGTCACAAAAATTAAGAAGTTGAAAAATACTTGGAAGACAAAACAATCTATGGAAGATATTGAAGGAAAACTTCTAGACAAGTAGGAAGAAAATAGCTACATCAAAAGTCATAACAAATATATTAAGGAGCAACTTAAGAAGTCTGAAGATGACAGGGAATCAAAAGTAGAATTGATTAAGAAGTTTCAAAATGATAACATGCAGTTAGAAAAAAAGCTGGAAAAGATACGGAACGAAACCTTAAAACATCAAGGGATGAAAATACAACTTCCAACTCAGATCAATGCTCAAAATATGACACTCGTAAAAGAAAATAACATTGTGAAAATTCCCTATCGACACCCCAACCATAAAAACCGATATCCTAAAAAGTCAAAACTGTCAAAAGCTAATGGTACCAATGTGATCAAAGCTCCTAACAATAGATCAGTATGTAATGCCAACATTACACAGCAAATCAATTTGGGATGGGTTGATTCATCCACATATCAAAATTTATGCTCAACTCTTAGAAGTTCGTATCAACATATTTCGTCAGCTACGACACCAGAAAAAATGATACAGAAACATTATAAGGCTTTGAGGACAAAGCCTTTCTAAGAGAGTGTCAATGTAACGAACATAAATAAGATAATAATTAAATAATTAGATAATTAATATTTAGGTTAATTAATTTATTACAAAATGCGGTGTCTCCTCAACATCAAGTGTCCAAGCTATATTTAAGTCCAATACATCATTGTAATCTCTTATCTATTCTATCATCAATACAAATATATTATTATTATGGCTTATTTGGTTTACCAAATATTTTGGTGAATTCATTGTGTGAGCGAATATTTATTCGGCTCACTTTTTATGAAATTATTGTGTTTGGTATCCCATGCAACCTGGCAATTTCTTTCATATAAATTTCTACTATATTGGTTTCCTTATGAGTTGACTTGACTGGTATAAAGTGAGTAGCTTTGGTTAATTTATCAACCACCACCATGATGGAATCATGTTTCTCTTTTGACCTGAAAAATTTAGTGATGAATTCAATGGTCACTACATCCCATTTCCATTCAGGTATTGACAATGGTTGAAGTAATCCTGCTAGATGTTATATTCAACCTTTACTTGTTGGCATTCAATGCACTTTGCTATATAATCATCAATTTATTTCTTCTTTCTTGGCCAATAATATTGACTTCTTACTACTGCAATTGTCTGTTGGTATCCAGGATGCCCTGCATATGGTACATTATGCATCTCATTCATTACCAATTTCCTTAACTTTGTTGATTTAGGAACATAAATTATGGTTTTATATGTTAGAATTACATTATCTTCCATGCCATAACCTTCATATTTTTGTTGTATATTTTCTTGTTTTATATGAAGGTAATATGCATTTGTTATGACAGCTTCAAGAATTCTGGTTTTTAAATCTGATTTGTACATACTAATGGTTGAAACATGCATAATATGAACACGTATACTAAGTGTATCAGCAACCTTATTCTCTTTTCAAGGGGGATTGGATACCTGTGTAGAGTTTTAGTTCTCAAACTGCAACTAAAACTCTACACAGGTATCCAATCCCCCTTGAAAACTGCAACCTGTGAAAGCCTTAATGAAACCTTATTCTCCTTTACCTTAATATGTCTGATATCAAAATCAAAATCACACCAAAATTCTAGCCATTGTGTTTGCCCTGCATTCAGATTTTGCTTCTCAAATAAATATGTTAGTCCATTATGATATGTTCTCAACTCAAATTTTCTTCCCATAAGATAATGTCTCACATTTTTAATGCATGCACACTAGCAGCAAGTTCCAAGTCATGTGTGACATACTTTTTCTCATGATATTTAAGTTTTCTTGATTCATAACAAATCACGTGCCCATTTTACATAAGGAATCCACCAATTCCTTCTTGGAAAGCGTTTGTACATACTACAAAATCTTCATTTGGATTAGCAATCTTGAGAATTGGTGTACTAGTGAGTAATATCTTCAATTGCTGGAAACTCTCTTCACACTGTGGTGTCCACTGAAACTTAACTCCTTTCTTTTGCAATGATGTAATTGGATATGCCACTTTGGAGAAAACTTCTATAAATCTCATTAGAGGAAATTTCAACTCAAAATGGGCCTCCTAAGGAAAATTAATAAAATAATAGTTAAAATAATAAAATAATATTTATTCATTTTGGAGGAATAAAAGAAAAATCTACTTTTTGTTTGTATTTTTGACATATCTCTCTGTGTTTTTACTCAAATTTCGATTGGGAGAGCTCGTTGGATGTGGAATTAAATTCTGCATCCAATGAGTACCCACTCGGCATACTTTTGACGGGTAACTCTACCCCAAAAACAAGAAATAGCTGGAAAAAAAAACATATTGATGACATCATCATCACGTTTTTTCGGGTATTTCTTATTTTTGGGAAAGCGGGACCTGTAAAAAGTATGCTGAGTGGGTATTCGTTGGATACAGAATTTAATTCTACATCCAATGAGCTCTCCCAATCGAAATTTGAGTAAAAACACACGGAGATATGTCAAAAATACGAACAAAAAAAGTAGTTCTTTTATGATACCTATCCCCAAATTTATATTAAAAAATTGTTTAAGAGGTGCTCCCTTTTTGAATTTTAAAGCATTTTGATTGGCTAATACATGATGACATGGAATTTGTATTATTTTTGGAAGGCCCATTTTAAATTGAATTTTCCTCTAATGCATGTAGTATCAAGCTAATCCTATGAATTTTGTTACTTTTGAAACATTATTGGGTGTAGGCCATCCCATAATAGCTTCTATCTTCTCTAAATACGCAGTTATTCCTTCTTTAGAATTGATATGTCCCAAGTAGTGAATATTCCTCTGATAGATAGAACATATAATTAGCTTTGCATAAAGTTGATGTTCTCTTAACATTTGTAGTACCAATCTCAAGTGTTCTTCATGCTCGTCCTCTGATTTTGAATAAATAAGAATGTTATCCAAAAATACAATGACAAACTTATATAAGTACTTCCTTAATCTTGCATTCATCAAACACATGAAAGTAGTTGGAACATTTGTTAACCCAAATGGTACAACCATAAACTCATAATGACCATATTTGGTCTTGAATTTTGTCTTGCTAATGTCTTCATCTTTTATCCTCACCTGATGATAACCATATCTCAAATCTATATTTGAGAAAATATTTGCTCCTCTAAGCTGATCAAGTAAGTCATCAATTCTAGGAAGAGGGTATTTATTCCTCACAATAACGTTGTTCAGTTGTCTAAAGTCAATATACACCTCATAGTTCCATCGTTTTTCTTTACAAATAACATTGTTTCTCCCCAAGGAAACACACTTGGGTGTATATTCCTTTTCTTCAATAATTATTCAATTGCATTTGTATCTCTTTTAACTATGGTGTACTCATTATGTATGGAATTTTAGAAACTGGGGAAGCTCTAGGAATCAAATCAATATCTCTTTTCGGTGGAAGGCTTGGTATTTCTTCAAATACATCTGAGAAATCTTGCAATATTAGACAATCCTCTAAACATGGGATTTTACACTTTTCTGGTTCTTGCACATGAAATGCATACAACTGAAATCCTAATCTAAAACATATTTTTAATTGCAAAGATGGAATTTCTCTTATGCAAATAGGCCTTGGAATTCCTTTCACTAACTTTTGTTGTCCTTCACCATCAATACAACTAAATTATTTTTTATGATAATCTAATATCTCATGATTTGCATCTAACCAATCCATTCCAATCAATACATCATATGAAGCAAGTGGTATTATATTCAGATTTGCAATAGTTCTTAGTCCATTCATCTCCAATGGACAATCCTTTACCAATTCATTGATTTTCCCTTTTGTTCTTGTATCCAACTGAACCATCCATCTTCTATCATGCTTACTTTTCTTTATTTGAATTCTTTCAACTAAAATAGGATCAATTTGTATCTATGAATTGCTCCAGAATCAATGAGCATAGAAATAGGTTGAGTGGAAATTTTACCTTCAATCTCAATCATGTTTGGGTGATAATCTGCTTGTATGTTGTCCAATGTTGCATATATCCTGGAAATGTTCCTTCCTATATCCTCCATAGTACATGCTTCCTGTAAATTGTGCACATTTCTCATTCCATCTCCCCTTTGTAGACAATCTTTATACATATGGTTTCCTTCACATCCCCAACACTTTACTAGCTACTTAGTTCCTTTTCCCACTGATTCTTCCATCCTGGGCCCATTTTGAGTTGGATTGCTTTGCTTATACGATTAATGTTGGTTCTTGAAGAAATATGGTTTAAATCCTTTCTTCCTTTCATCTTGTTTATCCTTCATCTTATCTCTCCATGATTTCTTAAAACTTATCCTTCATTTTCTCTTATCATACATATGAATGGCCTTATAAATTGCTTCTTCAAGAGTCTTGGGTTCATCATAATCAATCTTATCCTTGTAAAATGAAGAAAACCCGCTTAAGAACAATTGTAACTTTACCTTCTCTTCCTTCATAAACCTAGCATATCTCAGCAATTCTATAAACTTCTTTTCATATTCATCCATGCTCATGTTTCCAATTTGAGTTCAAATAACTCTTCCATCTTCTTATCATAATAACATTCTGTTAAGTAATTTTTTTAAAGTACTTCTTGAATTGCCTCCATGAGATCCTCTTCTCACTGATATTTTTAACTTGAACCAATTGGTCCCACCAAATGGAAGCTTTTCCTTGTAAGATGTAAATGGAAATCCTAGCTTCCATGTTAGAGGAGTAATTATGCAACTAGAGATACTTCCTCATTCCCAACAACCACAACCAAGCTTTAACATATTCTCCCTTGTTATTTTCACCATCAAATGTGGGTGGCTTAATTTTTCTAAGTTCCCCTTGCAAATCATCTATCTCATGTCTTCTTTCATGATGTCTAACCGAAGACAATTATGGGATACTTCTAGAAATATCAGGTATATATGGCTTTATGCCTCTATATTGTGGTGAGTGGTGCTTCCTATGACTCCTGGTATCACTTTGAGAGTGTTTTGATTTCTCATGTGATCTCTTCCTTGAGTCTCTTCTTCCTTCTTCTTCCTCAATTGAGTTTTATCCTATTTTCATTTGTCTTTGAATCGTATTCAAACTCTACACCAGCTGAGTGTTTAACTAATTTTGTTGTTCTTGAGCTTTCAACAACCTCACATTGTCTTCCATGTAACTCTATACCTCCATCCTCAGACTTCTCATAGTTTCCACAAATACCTGTGGATTTAAATATTATCTATGCCCATTTGTTTCTATCTCTGCATTTCCCGCACTAATATATTGACCTCTAGAAACTTCTCCATGGTTGTATGCAATCTCCCATTGTTTCATTCACTATTCTATATATTATCTAGAAACCTATCTTGTGACTGTATTTAGTTCAAAAATTGTATCTACAATGTGTTCATATTCTTACATTTGTTAGGAAAAAAATAATTTTAAAAATTCAATAAAATTCCATATATACATATGCGCACATATTCATATATTAAATTATGGAAAACATCGCTTGACATTTTTTGTAAAATAAGGTTGGCATGTCCATATCTTCTCATTTCCGGGAAGGATATATGTTGCTTAATTATGAAATCCTGTGTTATTTTTATTCTCCTTCTGACGGTATTTTCAATGACTACTCCCAATTCCATTCCTGAAATCATAAATAGAAGTTACAACCCTCCAAAATCAGTGAATTGGCCCAATTTTACATTTTTTTGTCATTGCAATCATTCTCAATGACCAACTACAAAGGTCTGTAGAAGGGAATTCGTAAGGAATTGCAAAATATTTTTTATCGGGTGAAGTTAGTACATATAACAAGGATCACTTAGAAAATTTCAAATCTATGATTTGATGCTCCTGTCGACTTCGATAAAATTATAGGTTTGACTACTTTTAACTTTTGGAATTTTTCCCACTTAGAATTTTCACCAAAACTAGCTATCTCTCAAACCAAGCATTTCTATAAAAACCTAAACTAATGGAAGTTGTCTATTTTAATGAGTAGGTAAAAGGTTGAGTTTGGTGATTTTTCCATTTTTGAAATCAAAGGTCACTTTTACCTCCTTCAATATTTTCAAAATCCCCCAAAAGTGCTCTAGAATAGTACATTTTTTCCCTTCTTTCATATCCCAATTTCACACCGTATGGAATTTGGCTCCAAGATTCTATAGTTAGCTAAGGGTTTGGCTCATGACCGCACCATAGAAATTTTATCCCAAATAGAGTTCCCATCGAGTCTGGACACTAATCTATAAAATTCATTAATTCTGAATTTATGTCAAATCAGAGTTGAATGACCTCAGGCCTCTCAATGATGTCCCTATGACCTTTTCCAGTGGCATTTGAACACCAAATGTGCCATCAGATTCCAAGCTAAACTACTCCTATTATGGCCAAAACAATTTTCGATCTCTATATTTTGTTGCTTGGATCGTTGTCACAGATATTTCTACTTGTAGATCCTGATGTGCTTACCCCGAATCTACCAATCCCGATGTCGGAATTCAAAATTCTCCATTGTTCCAACAACAATATCATCCACTCGTATAGCTTTCCTATCCTTATTTCAGAAGTCGGAAGTCAACACAAGTTGGCATCATCTTCCAATGGCCCTTATAACCAATGACCTTTGTGGACCTTTACGTCACCACACCCGCAGACTTCGCTCCATGACCCCCATATAGCACTCTTTTTGATTGCACCCTACGGATAAACTCATCTCACCCATGAAATTAGCTACACGGACCTTTTCTCCATTGCATCCATGGACGTTTTCCCGTAGTTCTACTGCAGACCTCTACCTGTAGACCTCCACGGTCTTACTCTCCACTATGCCCACAAACCTTTATCTACGGTACCCCACGAACTCCTCTCCATGTACCTGCATCAACTCTTCTCATCCACACCTATTGATCTTTGTCTACGACTCCTCACAAAATTTTCTTTGTGGTATCTCCGCAGAACTCTCTCTATAGTTCCTATAGTTCGAAACATTGGCTACCCACACATCCTTTTGGTGTGGCTAGCCCACGTCATTCCTGTCCAAGTGGTTATAGTGGGTCCCAATAAAAAATTTCAAAAATTTACATAAGCACTTAACTTCAAAATTATTCAAAAGATTTAAACGAGTTACAACTGGTATTATCCCATCAACATGTGTACACCTGAAAGTCACATTTTCCCAATAGAGAATTACACCTGGATTCTCCTCTTGATGGAAATCTTTCTGTCAATACCTGTGACTGTAACTTCTTTTGTCTAATAACAAAAACTTTAATTTTTTCTATGGATTCAATTCTCACTTGAATTTCACCATTATTCTTCTCAAACCTATACGTATTGCTCCATTGCAACATTCTACCTTACTAATTCACATGTGAAATCTGATCATAATATATAATATTTAATATACCAATTTCATAGAATCATTCTATCAATAGTTAACTAGCAACTTATTAAGATCATTTGTGTGCAACCTCTAAAACTGCTTGTATAACCATATTTCATCCCATGTAGTCCCAATGTGGAAGGCTGTGATACCAATATGTAACGTACCCAGCCACCTCATTTGACCATAAAGACAACGGAGCACTCAATTTCCATAACCGAAATTTTATAGTCCTGACCAATTTCGTTTTTATTCAATTACATTTCATTTTATAGCAGAAATAAATAATTATGGTTTCCCAAAACAGTTTATGCATTCATTTAATTTGCAGAAAACACAATCAGGATACTCACATGACATTACAAGCAAATTGAAATGCATTTCAACATTTATAATAACAAATTAAATAAAATGGAAACACATTGAATTTCAACCATAGCATTCATAAACAAATAAAGACTTATATTTTAAGAAATTATTCTCCAACTCGATGCATGTGAAGGGCGTTCCTCCTAGCCATAGGCTCTGCCAAACCAAAACTTACTTTGATATTCCATCCCCAAGATGGTGCTATCAATCCACCAGGGCAAATTTCTCCCTTAATCCCAATTTACTCAGTTGAATTCTCATGCAGCCCATTGGTTCCTTAACCCCCTCCATAGTGGTCCCAATTCTCAATTGTCCTTCCCCATCAACCTGCACAACTCTAGGAATAAGCTCCATTCTCTTTGTTAACATACCATCAACAAGCCTCCAGTTCCCTTCTAACGCTCCAGCACAGATCAGATAGGAAGTCTCTGAATCATTTGGACTCCAAGGCACAAACTGCAGGCCAGGTTTCTCCCTCACCAGTCTACATAGGTTAATGGAATGTAGAATTCATGTACATCCATGGATTCTTTGTTATTTGATATGGTTTCTAGCTATGGTGTACAAAGATGTGGGATAGATTCCAATTCGAAATGGTGGAGAAGTAGTGTAGAACAGAACCCTTCTCTAACTGAAAAACTCACTTTTATAGACATAAATCAGTTGGCCATGTGGGCATTGCACATGGAGCCATTTTTCCACCTTAATCCCCTTTTTAATTTAATGAGATAAAGCTTAATCAAAGCATGGTTCTTAATCATAGTTTAATAACTTGGTTTAATTTTATAAGGATAGGGAGATAAACTAAGAAACACTCCCACTTTCCCACTTGTGGACTCATAGCCCCCCGTCTCTTCTTTGTCCTTCCCATGCATCCATTTAGATATTTTTATATTAACATTAAGAAATTAATCTTAGCATAGTGTTGTTCATTTCGACCATTTGTTTCTGACTTTTCTCTTTTTACATAAAAATTTACAAATTTACATTATGAGGTTAAATTGGGGTATTACACAACCAAAATCACTGGATACATGGTATCAACTTCAAATTCATCAATGATCAACCAAAACCACCATATACTTGGTATCAAATTTAGTGATTGAAGAATAATTCAAATCTTGAGATTAGAATTGGATCCCTTCCACATACTTCTCATGTTGCACCTGACATGGGGGGAATATCAATGAAGATATTTATATTTCAAGTTTCAAGTCCTATCAATCCAAATTTAATTGACATAAATCCATCATGGAAGCTAGTCTCCTCAATAGGATTTCTACAATGAAATCAATTATTCATTGGGATGTTGTTCAACATGTCCTAGTTATGCCCAAATTAAATCGACATAATTCCATCATGGCAACTGGTCTCCTCAATAGGTTATCTACAATGAAATCAAGTATTCATTGCGATGTTGGTCAACACCTAATTATGCTAAATTTAGGGAGCGCTTTGGTAATACTATTTGTTTGTTGATAATAAAATGGTGATCCTCATTGTTAACCAATTAGAAAGGTAATGCTCAAACACAAAAGTTGTTATTTTCTGAAATTTTATACTCTCGTTAAAAGTTCATTTGATATGAACCATTCAATATCCAAAATTGGTGTTTTTTCAAGAATGTATTCATTGAAGCTCAATTCATACTTTTTAGATTAAAGACTTGTGATTGAGGGGGGGAGTGATAGACTATGAGTCCCTAAACAATCACAAAGTTTGATATCACATGTTTATGAGTTGTAATCTGTGTCTACTAATTAGGTGTCATCCCTATCCACTAATGATTTGTAGGTTATATATATATCTCTAGAGGGGAGGGGGTCTAATACATGTACTATAAATTGATATCATTGGATCAATACATCAATTGAGTATGGCTTAATTCATTTTCCTCCAAGTTATTATATCCACTCTATTTCTTAATATTAGTGGAGCTGCCGCTATTTCAATTGGCCTCACTAATCCCACATCTACAAAAAACTGAAATATTCAATCAAAATTTATGGCATCTTGTATATCAAAAACCCAAAACACAAGTTTACAGGTGTCTTAAAAAACACTTAAGAAGGAAAAGGGGTAGTAGGTGTTGGGGTGGGGTTGGGGATGGTTAGTATAAACTAAAAGGATAATAATAATTAAACTATGCATGGGAGACATGAGTAGCTACCAACAAGCAAGCATAATACCTATCCTTATACCAAGAATTGATTATTCTTTGAACTTTGGAGATTAAGAAAGTCTTAGTTAGTGGGGAATTGTCACTCATCTTCATCCAAGTGAGAAATAAATATCATGGTAACTACTCTTCCCTCCCCATAATTATTTCTAAAATCAAATATATCATCCACCACTTCAAATCCATTAATTTCCTCCATGTTCTCTGACCTTGCAATACTCAAGTAAATATTATGGGAAACAAGACGGTCTTGTTAGAAAAAGGGGCATGGTAAAAAATTAGAGATGATCTCGTTAATATTTTAATTCCATGGATATATAAGTTAGAAATAACAGGGACTCTCAATCCATTGAGAAATTTCACTTGGAAACAATCAAGGTGGGTTGAGCCTTTATACCCCCTACTCTTCATGTACCCTCCTCACTCTTTTTCAAATGTTTCCATAGTGGGAGTAATAACTTCGAAGGGTGGTGATTTATTATGTAGGTGTGTTAAGAATTAAATTAACACCCTTGAGAGTGTTGGTCTGAAAACATATTTATACTTCGCCCGCAACATGAATATCGAATTTTTTGAACAATTAAGAGTTTAAATCTCGCATTTGACCACTGCTTCCACAAAGGAAGAAATGTTTGAATACAAGGTGGCTCTAAAGAGGCCAAGTCTATGACCACTTAAGGGCCAAATCCCAGCTCCTATAGCTCACACAGTGGAAAAATGCCTAACATGGGCATTAATTGTCCTAGAAATGCTGAAAATCAAGTTGAAATGCCTAAAAACTAAGGAAAGTGGGTTTTTTTAAGGAAATAATAAAAAAACTTAAAAAATCCTAATCCCACATTCATGAGTAAGATATTGGATGCTCAAATCCCAATCATATAAATGGAATGCATATGAGGTGAATTAGGGAGGACAAGTAAGAAAATAAACGGCATGTTGTAGGATTTGGAGGCTAGATATAATCATTTTCATATCAAGAGTTTTGGTGATCATTAGCTTTGATGGAGAAGGATGTTTTAGAACAAAGGAGAAATGGATTCACCTATTATTGGGTTGTGATCACTTTCCTCATGTTTTTAATATGATGCAATTCAAGTTTCCCCAAATGTTGTGATTGAATATATGTATTTTCATATGTTTTTGTCAATGTTTGGTAGATATATTTCAAGTTTTTTTTTGTTTTCCAAAGGCTAGAGGTAAGGAACTAGAAAGCTAGCTCTGAATGGAGGCCTAAAGGCCATGGATTCTCAAGCAGAGGTATCTTCCACAAACAGAATGCTTCAAGAGGTAATCTCGTTTATTCCTCCCCTCTTTCCTCTTTGAAAAGACTTAGAAAATTCATGAAGCTTTCAATTATTGCATGTATACACCTCCCTATATTGAATGTTATATTAGGTTGTAGACATGTCCCTGTAGAGAAATCTAATAACAGAACCGCAGCCATACTGGGGAGCTAAGGGGATCTTCTCTTGAAACAATGTTTCTTGAGAGTTTCCACTTGTTTGGGTTATTTTCTAGATTCAAATATTTTAATGCATGATTTATCTTGGTCTTAGGAGGCTTTAGATCAGATCTAAAGGTCAAAACCGGCTTGATCCCACCTTTAACTTTTCATTTTTCAAGAAATTTAGCTCGAATCTAGTGTCTTTTTTCCTCTGAGCTTGGTAACACCCTTTCCTAGTGTAGATGGAGCGTTACCACCCCTGTAACACCCTTTTTTTCTTACCTATGTGTGGCACAATCACTTTGTGCTTCAATACAGCAGTGTGGTACCCACAGTGAGCTAAAGTCATGAATCTTGATATTTTTGATGGTTATATCTACAATTTTGGGTCATTTTTGTTGATTTTTGTTGTTGTAGATGTCTTAGGAATATTATAGGATAGGTTTTAGATAGTACTTACCTCTCTTTCATCAAGCTTTAGGGATTTTTTTTAAGAACTTTGAAGTTTTGTGTGCATGTGGTTGGAATTTGAAAAGTCATGGTTCTTGATTTTTTATGGTCAAATCTGCAATTTTTGGGTCATTTTGGTTGATTTTTGCCGCTATATCTGTCTTAGAAGACTTTTAAATAAGGTTTTAGACATTATTTTTCTCCCTTTTATCAATATTTAGATATTTTTGAAATATTTTTAAGTTTGGTATGCATTTGGGCTTAAGTTTGAAATTTTGTAGATCACTGTTTTTTGCTTTTGATTGAGTTCTTTTGAGACTTTGTAGAACCTTAATTGACATCCTAAACACTTGTTAAATCCTATTGTGACCTTTTAGAGCATTTTTGAATTATTTGGGGACATTTTCCCTCAATTTTGGAAGGCTTGGAAAACTCTTTAAAAAACTAGGAAAAAATCACTTTGAGAAGTAGTTCTTTTTTAGTATTATTCAAAGTTTTCCTTGAAGAGAATGTTGAGATCAGAAATTTTATGACATTTTTACCCTTTAACTCATTTATTTCACTCTTTAATGTCTCAAATTTTGTCTAAATTGGTCATTTTTATCACATAGTGACATAAAAAAATTGTTTAAAAAACTAAAGAACATGACATTCTTTCAAATTATGAATTCTTTTGGCCATGAATTTTGAATATACATGGAATTGTTGAACTTCCACACAACTTGTAATCACCACTAAGACACTCTTCATACCATCGTTTAATATCAAATTCACATAAATTCTCAAAATATGAACCTACCACTCAAGATTAGTTCAAACACAATGAGAGGATATTTTTTCTCAATTTCAAGCTTCTTAAGATAAGTTGTGTTTGATCCCTACGTATCCTCTTCACTCACACCTTAAAGTGATCTTATGAAAGAGAAATAGGGATCTCAAGTATAATAGATAGGTTTATTTTTTAGCAAAATTCTTAGCCACAAGTATCCTCTTCACTTGCGCTTTCAGGAGGTCCTGTGAATGAGAAAGTGGATCTCAAGTGTAATAGGAATCTTTTGAAGTTTTGAAGCATATTGTCGAGCCACTAGTATCCTCTTCACTTGTGCTTTCGGGTGGTCCTGTGAACGAAAAATTGGATCTCAAGTGTAAATGATTGTCATGAAAAATCAAAATTGAATCATGTTCCTACATGTACACATTAGTTTAAGAGACTTATCGAAAACAAGAAAAACATTGAATATTCAAAAAAATTTCATTTCTAATTAGTGATAGTTGAATCCAACCTCTTGAACCCTTGCTAGAAAAGTGAAAGTGATTTCAAATTTTTGAAAGAGATTTTATTTTGCAATATGCACATCTAAAGGATCTCAATGAACCTCTTACTCTCCCATAGTATATAAGTTCATCAAATGAAAAGATAGGTTTAAAATCATTTATGCATTGGTTTTGTTCAGTAGCATAAGTCACAACACCATCAATTTCACCGCCACTCCTTGAAACTAATTGAATTACCTTTAAAATCAACGCTTAATCTAAAAACAACCAAGATTTTATCTTTGATATCACCAACAAGATTAGGCTAGGGATTTTTGTTAAGATGGTGAGTTAACACTCCAAAGCCACAAACCTTTGAAACTAGCATTGATTAAAGAGATTTAAATCCATTAGTAGCAAATAGTGTTTGTTGGGAAAGCACTTATAACACAAGCGTTAAGCATGAGGTCAATCTGAATTAGTAAGGGTGGTACCTCTTTCTTCTTTGGTGGGATATGAGCACATTACAGTATCCAAGTTAAGTGACAAGTCGTTGGGGTGACATCACTTTTTTTAGATAGCTAGTCTATGTAAGTTATCATGGACTGATGACAGTCCTACCCAGTCACCAATTTTGAAGTGGTAACCATATTTTCTTTCCTAGAGAATCACACAGGTTGTTGTGAGTGGGGGACACTTGCAATACCTGAGACAGACACAAGGTTGTTTCAACTCCTTGGGAGGGTGAATAGCCAAGACCTAACACTTGCACCCATGGTGATTGAAGAATAGTGTAATTGTTTCTATTACCTTCACTATTTAGTAATTATTGAGGATTAATGTCCCCCAAGGGATACTAGTTTTGGGAGGCCCTTTAAAAATCCAACTTTCCACTAAACCTCAATTTTTTGGAAAGAAGTTTGATTGTTGCTTCCTTAGGGACAATTTTAGTGGTGTGGACACTTTTGTTTTTGTTTGGGGTCTATATTGCCCATAGAATTGATTAATTAAATTTTCATATATATTTTCAATTCTAAAAATTCAAATGTCGAAGTGGCTTCTCTCCCGACCCATTAATCACGTGGGCAGCAAGGTGAGTCACCAAAACGCGAAGGCCCCGATAAAACATGGATACAAAAACATAACTCAAAAAACTTTGAAACTGGACCATTTTTAATTTCAATTAACAATAATAGAGAATATCAACATCAACCTAATCTTGAATCATCTATAGAAACATTTCATAATCTTGCTCCATTTGAAATTAAAACAATAGAAAATCATACAATTGATCTCGCTAACCCATCGTTGCATCTTTCAGACCCAGTAATACTTATGGTAAATGAATCATTGGATAGCCTTAAACCTCTTTTCACATATCCAAATAACATGCAAAATCCGACACCTAACCCTTTTGCTTCTTCAGAAGCTCTAGCAACCACATCGATTCAACCTCAAATGGTGGATGGAGGAGGTATTACCTCGATTTCGACCCCAATGACAATCCCAATGGTTAACGTGCATGTTAATAATATAAGTTCAACCATCACTTCAATGACAGCTGTTACAGTTCCAGGTTCCAATCCTGGAAATACATCCACTTCATATAAATCTATCCCTACTGAAGGGTGTACCTTGCCAAACATGGGTTTCCCATATGGCGGGGCTTATCAAGGTCAAAATTTACAAGGAATTAATTTGAATCCTTTTGGACAACCTACTACTTGTCTAGCTTCCACTTCTAGAGGAAACTCTACAACTTGGAATGGTAATATTCCTAGTGGAGGAAATGGACCTTGGAACATGAATACCATTTGGATCCATCATATGCAAATGAGTGGAAATGCCCCAGGAGGGTATCGTCCTACCAATACTAGCAAAAATTTTGGGGGAAACCCTACACCTCCAACGACCACTATGTTAGGGGTTGTTCCACCTATAAATCATGTCTTAAACTTGAGTAGAATGGGTATCGAAAGTAACCAATCTTTCAGGAACCTACCCCCATAAGGGGGGAATCCATATTGGAATAATTCTTAATTACAAGGAAAATATCCTTTGAATGGTCAAATCCCAAGAAACTATCAACCTTGCTAAAGTCCACATCCGCAAGGAGGTAATTCACCTTTCAATGCCATCCCGCAATGGAATGGGAAAACTCTTGGGAATAACCAATATTTTTGGGGTCCTCCTATTTAAGGAGGCAATCCACCTTGGAACGTAAATCATACCCCAGGTCAGTGTAACTATCAAGTTCCACCCACATATAAAACACCTATGACGACACCTATCAGATCACCATTTCTAGCCACATTGAATCTACTGAATTTATCCCGGATGGCCAACCATACCAACCAAACTTCCTTTAGACATACCCAATTTCGATGGACAACTAGGGGATGATCCGTCAAATCATGTGATGACATTTAATTTATGGTGTTCATCCAATTCCCTAGTTGAAGATAGTATCAGGTTGAGTTTGTTTCAGTGGACCCTCATGGGAATCACCTCCAAATGGTACATTGAATTATCATGTAATACAATCACAAATTTTTCATCTTTAGCCATGGTATTTTTTACACATTTTCAATTAACTATCTGCTATGATATGGGTACTGGACTTTTGATTTCGCTTAGGAAATCCACTTCTACTCACATCTCTGATCATATACATGAGTGAGGAGACGTCGAAGGCTTATTAAAGCAGAAATCCTGGATCAATTCTTAAAAGATTAGTTTGTAAAATCATTATTGCCTGCTCTTGCCAAAGATGTAGCTATGTCAGGGGCCATGACCGAAGAGAAACTCATTCAAAGTGCCCAACAAATGGATTTTATATATTCACAATTGGGCACACTTTGTGATTTAATTCCTCTTGTTGTGCGAACCACGGTTGATCCAGCAAGGCCATCAAAAGGACCTCATTTCGATGGTGTAATTGGTTCTATTAGACAAATTTATCGACTTACCCAAAAAATGGGACAAGTGTCGGTTCAAACTTATCAACCCATGGTTGGCCTGGCAAACCAGCAACCTACAAATCCCACCCAAACTTAGGAAATCCTCACAGTCCATGCCATGGACCAAAAAGGAAAAAAGAAGAATCCAAATGCTAATGTTGAGATAGGATATGCACCTAGAATGAATACTCAACTAGAAGGCAATCAAGAGAAACGAAAAAATAAGTATCCCTACAAAAATTTTCAAAGAGATCATCCTACTCACCTATGCCCTCATATGGATGACATTCATCAAATGTTGTGTCAACGCACTAGACCACAACAACCTGTTATGTTGACTCAACCATTTCCACAACAGCAACAAATGGTTGTTGCAGCTCCAGTACCCCCGCAAGGGGGAAACAAGCAAACCTTCCTCAAGGGGGTAACCAAGCAAACCCTCCTCAAGGGGAGAATCCACTCATTGCCAACATCTTTGAACTAGATCATGAGGTCAATATTCAAACAAGGGCTCATTCCTATGACACACCACCTAGTGTTTCAGACTCATCAAGATCAAAACCAAATGGCTCTATCACTATCGGGAAACCAACCATTGACATAGTGCCTTGACCCCCAAAAGGGGTGTTAATTAAATCAAAACATAATCCTAATGCAAGAGGAGCTCAAAACTATAGTATAGTGGAAGACTTAGCTCAAGAACCTTGTGCCATGTCGGCCTTGGAGGTATTATAAAGTTATCCAACTCAAATAAAAACACTATTGTCTTCCATTGCCGCAGTCAACCCAAATGATATTGGTTTGATCACCTTTGATTTAGAACAACTAACAAGAAGGATTCCATCACATGTCACTTTTCAGATCAAAGTGTTGCCACATGGGATGAATATTTTTTGAACTATTATAGATGAAGGAGCCTCCACTTATGTCATGTCTTTAGTTTGTTGGAAAGGATTAGGATCACCCACTTTGAAACCATCCAACAAAGTCCTTAAAGCATTTGATGGACACTCGTTCCCACCTCATGGACTCATTACAGCTTTCCCAATTGAATTGGGAGGCAAAAGAGTTCAAGTTGATGTTGAGGTAGTGGATGCACCCATAGGTTACAATCTGTTATTGAGACGTATTTGGATACATGCAATGAAGGAAATAGTGTATTCATTATTCCGAGTAGTTCGGTTCCTCCATCAAGAGAATATCATTACGATCAATCATTCATATTACTGCACGCCTGAAACCGGTATCCACTCAAATGTTCCTTTTGTAGAGAATTCAAAAGTAGTGATTCAAGATGTGGGAGTTGGGATGTTCAAAGACTCTTCCCTCATGGGAACCTTCACAATCCCTCCACCAATATCTACCCTTGAAACTGCTCCAGTTTTCACCGCCACATCAAAATTTCACTTTCCATTAACCATTTTTACCAAATTCAATACAACGATGGGTTCCACTTCATCAGATGGAACTACGGTAGCGAACATCCAGGTTCAAACTAGTAAAGGAAAGGAAATACTTGATGAAATTAGGAGTAGTACACCAATGTCTAGTATAGAAATATCAAATCAAGCAATTTAAAATGCTTCAAGAAACTCTGATCAAAATCCTTCTCCATTGGAGGAATATGATCTGTATACATCACCCGCATGGGCTATCAATACTCCCAATAGTTACGACATATTAGATCAAAACTTTTCATCTGATGAAGTTATCATGGAATTCATGAATATCTCGAACCGACCATGGGAAGACATGCATCATATATCATCATTTATTTCCAAACTGGATTCCTTAGATGTAAAACATGCGAATTTTTACCTTGATGATAATATGGACAGGTACCAATGCCCTGTCCAAACACACAATGTGATTTTGGAAGTAAATTTGGAAAACATTACAAAAACCATTCCTATCAACATATCCATTAAGCTGGGCATCGTCGAGAATATCAATATAGGTGTCAATTTCTCTCTCGAACAAATAACTCAATATACTACATTATTTAAAGAGTTTCGTGATGTTTTTTGATTGGTCATATGAAGAAATGTCAGGTATCTAAAAAACTATACAAATGTCAAACATGTACGACAAAAATTACGTCTAGTGAATCCTAAGAAATTCGCTTCCATCAAAGTAGAAGCATAAAATTTGTTGAAAGTTGGCTTCATTTACCCTGTATCGTTGACCGAGTGGGTATCCAATCCTGTTCCAATCAATAAAAAATAGGGGACAATCCGAGTCTATACTGACTTTAGGGATTTAAATTTGACTTGCCCCAAAGATAATTATCCCACACCCTTCATTGATCATATTATAGATGAATGTGTCGGTAACTAAATCTTTTCATTCATGGATGGATTCTGCGGCTACAACCAAATTCAAATTAAGAAAGAAGACCAACACAAAACGGCTTTCATTTTCCCATGGGGCACTTTTGCGTATCAGAGAATGCCTTTTGGCCTTCGGGGATACTTTTCAAAGAGCCATGTTATATGCTTTTCACGATATTAAGAAAATCCTCAAGGTTTATCTCAATGATTTGACGGCCAAATCTAAGAGAAGAGATGAACATTGTGCACATTTACATGTTGTTTTCCTTCGATGTCGAAAGTATAATATTAGATTGAATCCACATAAATGTATATTTTGTGTGGATTCTGGGAGATTGCTTGGTCTCATTGTATCCAAGGATGGGATACGGGTATATCCCTTTAAGGTTGGGGAAATATTGCAGTTGCCTTTCCTGAAAACAATTAGACAGCTTCAAAGCCTGCAAGGAAAAGCAACATTCTTGAGAATATTTATTGTTAAATATGATGAAATTTATAAAGGTTTCAAGCATCTCTTAAAACAAAATGCATTGTTCATATGGGATGAACAAGCTCAATACTCATTTGATGCAGTGAAACAAGCCTTCATGTCAACCCCAGTGCTTAGTCACCCGGACTATACTATAGATTTTTTGCTATATTTGGAAGCAACCAAATTCACTTTAGGGATGGTTTTGGTCCAAGAGGATGATTCATCTCAAGAACATGTCATATATTATCTTAGTAAGGGCTTGGCTGGCCATGAATTCAGATATTCCCAGGTGGAGAAGCTAGCCCTCGCAATAGTTCATGTTTTCCAAAGACTTAGACATTATATACTTCCAAGAAAAATTACTATAGTGGCTGAAATGAACCCCATGATACACATTTTGTTCCATCGAGTCATCGGGGGCAAGTATTCAAAATGGATAGTAATTTTGCAAGAATTTTATCTCGAATTCGTAAATGCTAAAGCCAAAAAGTCTTTAACATTTACAGAACTAGTGTCTGAGTTACCCGGAAATAAAAAAGAAACAATAGAATAAGAGTCTTGGGCAGATGAACATTTATTTCTCATTGCCACTACTAATCCTTGGTATGGAACATTAATTACATGTCTCCAAACCCAAAGGATAGATGCTCAAATTTCTAGCATTGAATGACGTCGCATCCGATACCAAGCACAAAGATGCCTCATCATTAGGGATACTTTATACTGTCAAGGAATAGACTTATTTCTAAGACATTTTTTAGTCCATGAAGAAGCTGAGCAGGTATTGAATGATTTCCATGCAGGTGCATGTGGAGGTCATCTTTCTGGGTGGGCAATTGCCCATAAAATATTGCGTGTGGGATACTTTTGGCCCACAATATTCAAAGATTGCATCGATGTCATTAAAAATTGTCATCATTGCCATATTTAGATAATAAAAATGCGTGCACATCCTGCTCGGTTACACCCTGTAGTAACCGTGGGTCCATTTTCAAAATGTGTCATTGATTATATGAAAACCAACCCACCTTTATCTAAAGGACACCACTAAATCATACTAGCAGTCGACTACTTTACAAAGTGGGCTGAGGCAATGCCTACATTCGACAACATGGAAAAAACTACAACATAGTTCTTATTCAATCATGTGATAACTAGGTTCGGTGTACCCAAAGAGATTGTCATAGACAACGGGAGCCACTTTAGGAATTCCTTTATGGATGAACTTATGACCAAGTTAGGATTGCAGCAGGAGTTTTCCCCACCATACTATCCCCAATGAAACGGTCAAGTAGAAGCCATCAACAAGGTTTTGAATACCATGTTGCAGCAAAGGATTAATAAGAACAAAACTAAAAAGCATATGATTTTTTTCTCTGCTCTCTGGTCTTACCATACCTCAGGTAAAACAGCGACTGGTTTCACTCCTTTCCAGTTGGTTTATGGAGAATAATTTGTGTTACCTATCGAATGTGAGATATTGTCATCTAAAATGGCTATCAAAATCTTACCTAACACTTCTACAAAAGAAGAACGACTCCTCCACCTTCACTATATTGATGAAACTAGAAGAGATGCCTCAGTAAACATAGAAGCACACGAGAAAAGAGTCAAATCCCAATATGACAAATCATCCCATCCTCGAGTCTTTTCAGAACGTGATTTAATTTTGGTTTATGACCAAGACAATGATAAAATAGGAAAAGGGAAATTTGTACCTAAATGGTTTGGCCCACTTGTATTGAAAAAAGATGCATATGAGTTAGTCAATTATGATTGGGAACCCTTGTCGGAGAGCTAAAATGGTCTCTATCTAAAGAAATATTTTTTGTAGGCACTGAGGAATCGTGACATTTTGTTGTATTATGTTGTATGATATGTAAAAAAAAATTGTACAATATTTATTTCGTGCACACACTTATCTTGCTTGGTACCTGTTCTTGGAAGATGTCATTGGAACCTTTCACTTATTTGGGATATGCAGATGGTTCCAGCCATGGCTCTCGAAACATTTCCTCTGTCGCATGGGTAATATCCACACCTAACAATCAAGTCCTTAGTTCAGGAGGCTCTTTTCTTAGACCTGCAACCAATAATGTTGCAACGTATAGCGCATCCATTGAGCTTCTAGTCGATGCCAACACCCTTGGAATCCAATGAATAACTGTTAAACTAGACTCACAACTTGTTGTATCTCAGTTAAATGGCCAGTATCATGTTCGCAATCCTATACTATTTAGAAATTTTCTACGATTTCATCTTGTAGAACGTCAGTTTGAATTCATTGAATATATTCATGTTCCTAGAAGTTCAAATAGTCTAGTTGATTCCTTAGCTAACTACATCCTTGATTGGCATCTTTGTCATACATCATTTCGATACAGCAAGCATGTATTTTGAATGCATGGCACTAGATTTGAAAAAATCTTTCAAAGCGTAAGTAAAATATGAAGTAACATTCCTTTGTATAAAGTATGAACCAAAAAGTGTGTTTAAGTTCAAAAACAATTTTTGCAATAACTTTGCACACACCAAAAAGAGTAGTATAAAAGTTGTCTCCCTTTGAATATTTTTATTCAACATAAAATATCCAAAAAAATTCATAAAAATTCAAACATATGGAAAATTCAAAAAACACTTTTGAACTGTTTCGACTTCATGATCCAACATGAAGACTCGCCAATAACTGGCAAATTACCATGTAAATGGTTCATTGCTTCTGAGATGCATCCGCAAAAGAGGTGATTACTACAAGAATGGTAAAAAAATGAGTCATCTTCTTATCTTTGTTATTTCAGATATTAAATGCATATATTGAATCCTATTGGTTGCCTAAACAATTGGGTTATGGTTACTTTTACAGGATTTTGGTGGAATTGGCATGTTCAAACTATTTGATCTAGGATTTGAACGGCGGACCACAATCCATGGTGTTGATATTTTTTCTCAAGAATCAGTATGAAGTAAACCATCACTCATTTTTTCCTACTTGGCCAAGATCCCATATTGGATGAAAACCACATTTAATTGGTTCTATTTCATCGTCCATCGACACATAATCCTACCTCGAATAGCCTACCTATGGAGGGAACATACGAAAGAGTGTGGAAAGCTAGCTCATCCCATGTTTGTAGTACATATCCTTGCCTTGGCCTAACCTATGCTCTTGAAACATACGCACACGCCCTTGCAACACTCGTTCCCTCTTATGTGTTACAGCATTCTTTATTCTTTTTCAAGCTAATACATGAAAAAGCACTAAACATTATAAAATGCAAAAATACAAAAAAAGGGAAAACTTGAATCATGCCATATTGAATCTTTAAGACAAAAGAAACAGTCAATAATAGTCGCCCTTGAACACGACACATAATTTTGTATCCGCTGTCAGTTTACCATTTACATTTTCCTTATGAAGTTGTACCAATAATCTGAGCAAATCTCCACTGATAGGTTATTCTTCTTGCCATCTATGGAGGTTTCATTAATTCATATGGATTTGACGAATTTCACAATGGTTGATTACTCGATTCTTATGTTTCTAGGTGTACATTATGCTTCGTTTTATGTGTTCAAGGGAATTCAAACCAATGTCAACCATTCCTCAAATATTCCTTACCAATCATGTCGGCCTTCCTTATGTGAGTATACAATGTTGGATCTTGCAACTCTACCAAATTATATCAGCCTATTGATCTAGGTTTTTCATCAGTTGATGGGGGACGCATTGCATCCCTCCTCCTGACAGATATGTTGCTATCAATGCCAAATCATCATCTAGGAAATGGATCTAGAAACCATAGTGAGTCCCTTGGATCTTGCATTCATTAGTGGCAAGAGTCCTCGCAAATAACAGTGGGTATACACCAATGACCCCTGATCGTTTGATTCTACAAGTGTTCAACTTTAGAACATCTATTCACACTTGTCAGTTTGTACTCAAGTACCTTTGAGTCCATCATCATTATCGGTGGGCCTCCTCGCATCTGTTAACAATATACATCAATGACCGGTAATCAGATGGTGTTTTATTATGCTCGACATTGACTCATTTATTCGCATGATATAGACTCATATTATCATTGGTTTATTTGAATAACTTGGGAAAAATAGTTGTATCACTCATCGAAGCACTGCACGAGTTGCACAAGATTAGACCGCCATGTCAAAGCACCACAAAAACCTGGATATTTTGCACTCATCAAAAAAGTGCTTGTATACATTTTTTATTTTTTACATGGATCCACTATGTATTGTTCGTGGCCATGATTGCTTACTGTTGAGCATGGGTATTCCTGCCTTGGGAAGATATTCTATATTTGGGAAATTTCCTTCTTTAACTTGCAGGTGTTACTCCAGCTCCTGCATTCATAAACCATCATTTTCCATCATGCCTTGATCACTAAAGAGTATCGCTACAAAGAGTATCAAAATGAAAGAGAAATCAATGTATTGCGGCCCTCAGTATAACTTCAAACCTCACACGTTAGGGGCATCTATTAGCAATAAAGATAACACCCTTGAGAGTGTTGGTCTAAAAACATATTTATACTTCGCCTGCAACATCAAGATCATAGTTTTTGAACAATTGAGAGTTTCAATCTCTCATTTGACCACTGCTTCCACAAAGGAAGAAATGTTTGAATACAAGGTGGCTCTAAAGAGGCCAAGTCTGTGACCACTTAAGGGCTGAAACCCAGTTCCTATAGCTCACATAGTGGAAAAATGCCTAACATGGGCATTAATTGTCCTAGAAATACTGAAAATCAAGTTGAAATGCCTAAAAAATAAGGAAAGTGGGTTTCTTTGAAGATTGGATGCTCAAATCCCAATCCTATAAATGGAAGGCATATGAGGTGAATTAGGGAGGACAAGTAAGAAAAGCAAAGAAGTTGTAGGATTTGGAGGCTAGATAGAATCTTTTTCATATCAATAGTTTTGGTGATCATTAGCTTTGATGGAGAAGGATGGTTTAGAGCAAAGGAGAAAGGGATTCACCTATTATTAGGTTGTAATCACTTTCCTCCTGTTTTTAATATGATGCAATTCAAGTTTCCCCAAATGGTGTGATTGAATCTATGTATTTTCATATGTTTTTGTCAATGTTTGGTGGATAGATTTCAAGTTTTTTTTAAGTTTTCCAAAGGATAGAGGTAAGAACTAGAAATATATATGTGAATGGAGGCCTAAATGCCATGGATTCTCAAGCAGAGGGATCTTCTACAAATGGCACACTTCAAGAGGTAATCTCCTTTATTCCCCCCCTCTTTCCTCTTTGAAAAGACTTAGAAATCTCAGGAAGCTTTGAATTATTGCATGTATTCTGTCGATCAAGATTCACCTCCCTCTAGTGAATGTTAGATTAGGTTGTAGACATGTCTGTAAAGAAATATAATAACAAGGTGGGATTTTTCATTACTTGGTTTTCAATGTGGTTGGTTTATGCATTTTTGTATATTGTGTTATCCCATTTTCTATATTTTGGATTGATCTCCTGAGTGTTAATTTTGTCAGTCTTGGATGTTTTTCCACTCTTTGACTCTCTGTGTTCAAGTCCACCATGATTTATCCCATACATCCTATGAAATGTACACATTGTGATGTCTTGGACCTACATAAAATCTTGAGGACCCTTTCTAGTCAAATGGATGCATTACACACTATAATTTTGACATTTAAACCAAAGTTTGAAACTTAATTACAAGCACAATTATGCAGGAATTGGAAGCAAAAATTGAGTTTCAAAATCACGGAATGGAGAGGTTGGGATCATATGTTAACATGCATTACAAGCTATTTTTTGTATTTTTAATTAGTTCTTAGTCATTTGTAGAATGTCCCTCATATTCCCTTAGGTTAGTGATGGATGGCCTTATGAAAGAAGTCACGGTTCAATAGAGTCCTAAAGATAATAAAGTTGAAACAATGGTACAACCTACATCATGGATTTATCAGAATGGAGAAGAAGAAATGAAGGAATCTCATAATGGGAATTATTTCACCTAAGATTATCATATTTTTTTGCATTGTCAAGTCATATTTTTGTATTAACAATTTTTAATCTTCTATAGTTGCAAATATTATAGGAAGGAAATCGATAATATGAAAATTTTCCATTATATAGGTTCTTTTTTAACAAAATTGAAATTATTGAATCCTTGTCTATAATATTATAGTCATATTATACATCTTTATTGAACGGTATGGCCACAAGTTTTCTATATTAATAAAAATGTTACTCATTCTTATTTTAAAAAACACAAAAAAGGGGGGGGAAAGTACTAACTAATCGACCCTAGGTCCTTCCCTAGTGAGAGTGAGAGGTCTAGGTCTCTCCCAAATTCCATCCCTACATATGGATATTTTAGGACAATGATTTACTGCTCCCATGTAGTAAAAAGACCCTTGTTAAACAATCTCCTAACATCTACTCCTCCAAGACTGGGCATCAATTATGCCCATCATGTCATGCATGGTAGGTGAGGCTCTCAAACCTCGATCACCTGGTGTTAGAAATCAATTGAATTTCTCAAATAAAAATTGTCATATCTTCATCTCAGAGTTAAATTCACCTATCCCACGTTACGAGAAGTGCCTCAACTACACTTGGAATAATATTATCCTGGACCGAGTGAACATGTTCTCACCTAGGCACTACTCAAAAAATATCATCTAGCCACTTGAGATCCTATGGGTTAAAAATGACTCTCCCACATGCAACACCATATGATCCACCACCCTTTTGCCCAAATATCATATTCATTCCACTAGGATCACTAAGTACACTTTTTCTACATCATGTTTACAATGTTGGGAATTTAGTACATGATTACCATTCCTTGAAATTATGTCCTGGGGCTTACCTCCTCTACTCAAACTGGTAAACCAATCAATAAATATACATCCCTAAGTTTCAATTCTATTTTTTGCTTGGAACATCAAAATACATATCAAGATGCTACAATATCCATGCTATCCTTTGTAGTAATTATGATATGTCCACATTAGAGAGCAATCAAAGTAATTCAAAAGTCCACACCAAGGGAAGGCGTTATGGGCCACATCACTCCTTGGACCCCCCTCCTTAGTTCCTCACATTCTACCTCCCTCTAATTGATCACTTTCACTCATGTATATTACAAATACCTAAGCCAATTTTTATTCATTATCCAACCTTCATGCCCTTTATTATGTGAATCACCTATTTTTTGAGATACCAATTATGGGTGGTCACACAAATGTTCCTTCCATACCCATGTGAATCCTCAAAACCCCAAACAATGTACTTCCTTAACTTAGAAATCAAAAAATAAAAAATAAAATGGGTGAAAGTTATGGGAGATATAAGGACATACCCGAAGCTCATAAAATTGAATACTATTGGCCCAATAACTCATAATCAATGATTCAAATTTTAGGGGAAAACCTCTTGCTCCAAAGTCACATTGAAAAAAGGATTTTGAAATTAGAGTTTCTAGCCCTAATTATATTTATTGACCTAAAACTTCATTGGCCCATACATGAGCACCCTAGGTCAATTGTTATTCCATTTGCACCAACGAAATTATTTTTTCAAGTACTTTCACACCATGGTTTTTATTACTCATGTGAGGGATGTTAATTCAAACACCATTTTTTCTACCATTCATATACTAAATTTGGCACACCCTTTAGGTATATTCTCTCAGTTGTCATGTAGACATATTTTTTCCCTCTACAACTCCACATCATCAACTTATTTTCATATCTAAATTGTATCCACGTTCTTTTTTTATAAATTTGCTTATCCATTTCCAAGTTACACATCACAATCATCTAATGATAAAATTCCACCTCCATGGGTTGCCCTAATTTGGCTCCATTTTCATTCCAGTTCCTTTTTTTGTTCCCTTTGGGATTGAGAGTCCTTTTTGTTCAGATTTGTATCAAAGAGATACATTGCTCCACATTTATTGTCCTTACTCACAAATTCTCTAGTGGTTATTATTGGTTTGACATTTAACTTCTCACTTTGTGGTTGAACTCGTGATTTGAACCTCATAATCATGTTGAATCTCCCATTTGTTATCAACCCACCTCCATCCATAACAATGTGAATCATCAAAACCCAAAACAATGTACTTATTGTACCTTTAGAAAAATGAAAAAGTAAATGGATTTAAATTACATGAGATTATGAGGACCTACCTAGAAGTCACATAATTGAATACCATTGATCCAATCCCCATAATCAATGATTGAAGTTTTAGGGAAAAGCCTCTTGTTTCAAATTCGCTATGAACAAATTATTTTGAAATCACAATTTCTATCCCTATTTATATATTTTAACCTAAAATATAATTTTACCCATGCATGAGCACCCTACATTTATTTTCTATTACATTTGGGCCATCACATTCAATTTTCAAGTACTTTTGTAGCATGGATTTTGTTTCTTTTGTGCAGTATGTTGATTTGGGAGCTAGTTTTTCTACCATTCATACACTAAATTTGGTACGCCTTTTAGGTATATTATCACACCTTACATGTAGACATTGGTTTTCCCTCTACAACACTACATTTTCAACTTATTTTTCATACCCCAATTATCTTCACATTCTTTTTTTTGACAAGTTTCCTACCCATTTCCAAGTATACATTGCACTCATCTAAAAAAAGAAGTCCAACTCCACATGTTTCCCTTGTTTAGCCACATTTTGCAGTCCAACACCCATTTTTCTCATTCCCCTTATGATTGAGAGTTCTTTTAGTTTGGATTTGTCCCAAAGAGCCTCATACTTCACTCCACATGTGTTGGCCTTACCCATAGACACTCAAGCGAATACTATTGGTTTGAAATTTAACTTCTCACTCTATGGTTGAAATCATGATTTGAACCTCATCAATATGTTTAAGCTCCAATTTGTAATGAACTTTCCTTTATTATTTTTTTTCAAGTAGACCCCCAAGTGTCCACTCCTATTGCATCCATCTACTGGCATATACCCTACACACAATTTAAAAATCATTCAACCACATTTTGCACTTGTATCCTCATTGTAACATAACATATTCTTTGATTTATTTATAAAAATGAAAACCAAAAACACTTAATGGAAAACCACAAAATTCAAGAAAACATAAAAATTATTAAAAAAATGAAATGGGGAAAAGTAACTTATTTATGTTCAATACCACTAGATTATAACAACAATTAACCTTTCATTACTGATTCAAGCAACCATCAATGTCTCCCTTGTTTGAAGAGTTTGTATCAATGCATCCATATCTTTCCATTCATATAGAATCCACTGGTATTCTGTATCCTACTCGTACCATTTGATTGACACTATTGCTATGGTTCCCAAGATTTTCACACACCAAACTTCAAACCTTGTCACCTCGATCCTTGAGTCTCCCTTTTATTATCAACTTGACTATTTTTTCATGGTCCCAAATACTCCTTCATAATTACTTTCCCACTTGTCCCCATATTGGCATTGGGAAAGTTCTTATGATACATCTTATGGTCACGAGTAAAGTCAACCTGTGTCTATTGTCCTTTGTTATTGGGAATCCCTTGGTCTTAGACTCATTTGTTTCCATCTCATAATATTTCTATCAAGTCCAAGTATGTTACATCTATCAGTGTTTTTCATACCTCATATTGGTTTAAGGGACTCATCATTTCCTTTTTTCTAGTGACTCTATACCCATATCACATCAACTCATGGACTTTGGGTGTTTGATTTATATTCCCACTACCTTAGTCATCACTAGCGGTTTATCTTGCATGTTCCACTGGATGTTCATTAGTTATCCATGATCACATGGATCCCTTTAGTATTTGACTTCAAACCATCCATTCACATCACGTTGATTTGTACTTGTGCATTGGGACCTAATATAATTATCGGTGGGCCACATCACATTTGGAAATCATTATGATATTGGCTACTCCCATGCTTGAACTTGCCTCATTATTGCATTACGGATATTTGTAATCAATCTTAGTAGTGTTCCTAATCCAGATGATTAATAGGGACATGTGTGGATATTATTCAACATCTCTTTAGCCTCTAGTTTGAGATTACTTCAATCAACTTTCTATATGTTTCATGTCCTATTTTATTAGGGGGGATCCTTTATTACAGATATTTGACCCCCAAGGAAATATTTTTCCATCACCGGTTCATATGGAAGCAACATTCAATTTTTACATGTAACTTTCAACCCAGCTACATTTATAAATCCATTGCCCATATTGTACTTGATTTACTACTACATGAGCATGGGGGGATGCATGCCTTGTTCTAAGAACTATATTATCTTATCACCTTATCTATTGTCTTACAATTGGTTTCCTTTTCTTCTTTGGTAATTTTCTTCATATAATTCTAGTTGTCTCTCTCTTCATAGGACTTGGGGAAAAAACACAATCTGTATATCAGCTATATGATGCTCTCATAACCTCACTTTATGGGGCATCTGTTATCATTCCAAATTCATCAGCTTACAACAATCAATTAATCTTAGAGAGAGACAACCCAAATCATCATTAATTTCCCTATTACTCTAAAAACAAGTCCAATTACTACATTCAAATCCAATTCAAACTCCAATTTAACCTTCAAAAGGATCATGGGGCCTCACCTTTATTAGCTTCATAACCAATAATTTATACAATACCTAGACGATATTTGTAGTAGCATGGTTTGAGAAATTTTGCAACCCATTAACATCAAAGGCTAATTTTGAATCTTGGTGGGTGAATTCAAGGCCATACCAATCACCTATCACTCAATAGGAAAGTACTTGACCTCCTTTGTCTCAATTTAGTCACATGAGTGTCCATACTTGAATTTAATGTTTTCCCATTGGAAATACTTCACCATTTAAATAAAAGGATCTTCCATGTATTCTTGAAGCTTGTTGTTAGGGTTTGTAGAAATACTAAACTTCTCTGGTTGGAGGCATACATAAACTTATAGTAGGACATTTTCAAATGAAAATAAATCCGTGTGACACTCTGTATCCTACACGTGGAATGAGACCGGTTGTCTAAAAGTATTCTTGCTAATTATTCCCCTGTAATCATTAACTATCTTCATGGTGTTAAGTGACTGGAACCACATGGAAACATAGCTCTTAGATTATGGTATAGATGCAATTTCCAATAAGTTATATATTTTGACTTAATATCATTTATGAATTCTTCCATGTCATGACCATCAATTTTCCTATGAAATATATATTCCCCTTGAAAACACAAAAAATTAACTAGGGTTTTGGATAAGTAACCTATTTTTCAGCAAAGCACCTTTGATGGCTAGGTTTTTGATATAGTAATTGAAAACAGACATATCATCCTTAATACAACTCAAAAACATGTCATATAATATGTCAAACTATAGTTTTTGAAGTATTATTTCGCTTGGTTTGGGTTTCACTTCAATCTAGGTAGATTGTAAAAGTTATCATTTCGACAATACCCGAAATAAAATTGTTGATTTTAAATCAATGACATCTTCACTTTGTAGACTCTGATTTGATTTTTTTTGTTGAAACTACCTATTTGTTTAGAGGAATCTATATCTACAATTAGTTTCTTTAGACTTTTCACAAAAAAAATGTCAAAATTTGATCTGACTAAATTGCAATCCTATTTTTTCTCCTAAAAATATGTTAAAAAGGGGGGAAATCTTCCCCCTATTTGCCCAAGAAGATGATCGATACCACTTTTAAAGAACCTTAGTAGATAAGATTTAGAATAAACATTAATTCAACACAATAATAAACCCCAATACTGTAGATAAATACCTTAAATTAGGGAAACACCATCAATTACTCCTTATGGAAGAAATCAATGCACAATTGCATGCTTATTAAATACAAAATCCAACGTGTTGAATACAATGATATGCACACACACACACAAACTCTCTTACTAGTATTCTCAGGGACCTATGCCAACTACCCCTCATTATTATGTTTCATAAATTATTACACTCCATCAAGTGGACCTTATTCAAGGAGTATAACATATTACATTGATTTATAAGTTTACACACCAAGAACTTAGAGGGCCTTGTTCTATGATTATGTGCACATTACACTAATTATCGTCCCGAGGTACCTTATATTATGCTTATTATCCTACCAAGGTATATTAAAATCTACCTTGAGAACATAATTTTGTGGTACAAGTAAGCCAAATCTTAGTAAAATACAATTGGGAGAGAAAAAATAAAAAGTTATAGATTTGGAAGTCACACACCAAATTGATGCAACTAAATTAGACAATGTTAATATATGCATTGAATTTTTGAATGAAGTCACACCTTAGTTACCCAAATTAACAACATACTTTATGTGATTATCACTACAATTGCAAAGTTCTAGCATAAAGTTGTGACAGTGACAAAAGAATGTGTGTTGTCTATGATATTGTGATTACCTTCTAGAGATGCATTATCGACCTACATGATAATTGTAGCAATGACTTCTCCACTCTCATGATTAATGTGTTGGTCATTCTAGGTGCCTTAAGCTTTCTTTAAAAAAAAAATGCTATAGTTGAGTGGTTAAGAGATAGAGAAAATTGAGCGAAGATAGCAATATGTGTTAGCTTATTGTTATTTCTTGCAATATCACATCTAATGACCCATTATGCCAATACATAGTTTAACCCTCTTTCTAAGCTAAATATATTTTATCTTCATAAACATCAACACTTACAGAGTTCCAATAGCATGTCAATACTCTAAATACTTGAGTCATCTCACTATTATTACTTCTGATCTAATCTCTGATGCTAACATCCCAATATTTTAAAATTTTGAATATAAAAAAAATGTTATCATAATCATAAATCTCATAAGTCATGAGTTTTTACTAATTCTTAATAGTCGTAGCATCTCACACCTTAAAGACATTATAATCAACCCCACACACTCTAATGTCCATAAAAATGAGCTCTAAATGTCCATAAAAATGAGGCTGTAAATTGTCTACACTTTCCACCTTAACAACTTCAAAAGTGACTACATGCACCTAGTATAATATTCACATGTACAATGAAGATGTAAATCATGATTTCACAACTTTTATATATAATGATGATTTTGATTTTATTGGATTTTACAACTTTTACTTTTATATTGATTTTATTGGCAACCTAGGAATGACCCATTAAAAAAATTCCCAAAATCCAAAACGTTCTCATGAGTCTTATTGAAATTTGCATTCCATTAGTCATTGGTCTTTATACCACTTTATACATTTTCCATATATTCCTCTATTTATACATTTTCCATATATTCCTCTAGTCAATCATTCATTATATCAACAATAAGGGTTTGATGTTAAATTCTTTAACTAATCATTTTTCATTGTTTCCTCAGCTAATGATGTTATTAATGGTTTCATATATATTTTTAACAACTAAAACATATAATAGGAGATGATGTAATTCATTGTTTCATGCATATAAAAAATATAATACCAAAGATGATTAGGATTGTTTCCTTTACATTTTATATATTAATTTTATTTTTATTAATAATTATATAGTTCATGTCAACATCATCTAAAACTATTGGTCTTGTGAATGAGATAATGTTGTTATCACTTTCGAAACCAAAATCTATGGAGATAAGGTATATGTCATTCATCTTCGATACATTTGGACTTTAGGACGAGCTAGATGTATTGGGCAGTAATATTTTTTTGGTTATTAGTCGGTGATATTATATTGAAAGATGCTTGTAATATATTTTTTTTTTGTTATTAATAGGTGATATTATATTGAAAGATGCTTACACTAACATAAGTTAGTAGTCCAAGAATCAAAGCAACTTCCAGAAGCAATTTCCAAAATGTGTATATATCTTGGTGTTATATATGTTATAAGTTTGTTTTTTAACTTTAAATTATTAATTACAAGTTAAATTAAATATTAGTATTTATGAGTGACACAAATTTATTAGTGGAACTTGAGAAAGAAAAATATTTAAATAGAATAAATATTTAAAATGATTAGAATTTATAAAGTAATTTCACGTGATAAAGAGAAAAACATGTTAAGAAATGGAAAAATTAAAAAATGATAAATTATAATGGATATAAAGTTATATATATATCCTTTTATTGTAAGGTGGTCAAATTTTTCATAATGTAGTTGTCATCATTAATGTGGGGTAAGTCATCATTATTATTCAAGGAAAATTACACCACTTGAAATGACATGTTGGTAGTTTCTAAGGAATAGACTTTTCACTCTTTCCAAAAGCCTCTAATTCTTGGATTGTTGACATGTTTCCTTATATTCATTGAAGACGAACTCTTAGCCAATCAAAAGTAATTTTAGGCCTTACTCTAGGATCAAAAGATGATTTTAACTTTGTAGTATTTGTAAGCAAGACAATTCTTCATAGTAATCATCATTAAATATTTAGAAAAGGGATCATCTATTTACAAGTAACATATAACGTTGATCCCATACATTTTTCACACCAAAAAGAAATAGCAACTTGTTATTCACAAAGAATCAAAGTTACAAAAAAATTTACATCATAGGCATAGAGGACTAGATGGGCATTCACTCTCCAACCAAAAGAAATCATACAAAGTACATGAAACCATTTCATCAATGATTGACTGAGAGGAAAAGAAAGGGACTGAAACCACATCCATTCTCTAGGTTTCAAATAGAAAAGATGTCTACATGAAATCACCAAAGTCAAAACCACAAACAGGAGTCCCATGCAAGTAACAAAAACCTGAAAAAGACATCACTTATGGAAACAAAAAGGCCAACATACAAACCAAAACACGCTATAAGATCTAGAACCTATGACCTCATCATCCCTAGATTCCTCAAAATACAAAAGACTATCCATACCACCCACAACATTTTTGGAGAGGCCATCCACCTCGGCATTCAACACCTAATAGATATGGAAAAAATTATCTATGCAAAGTTCTGGATCGATATCCTAACTCTTTCTATCTAGTGCTCCAGTAGAAGTGCCTGAAGTGTCGAAGAGCCATTTACCGAATCAATGATGGCTTTAGAGTCAACAACAATTTGGATAGCAAATATGCTTATAGTCATAACCCGCACAGAGCTAGTAATTTTGATTGACCTTAGAGTCATAACCCACTCCCATCCATAACTTGAGAGAGTAATTCCTCTTTACCAATAATAATATACCCACACCACATAAATCATCCTTCCCTAACCCACCAAAATACCCAATGAGACGAGATACTATCCTAATTACAATTTAATCAAGTATCTATTTTTTCCCTATTTACCATATTCAAATATATTTTTTTTATTTATTATTTTAGAAATATTTTTATGAATTCCAAATAAAACTACATATAATACTACAATTATAATAACAATATTAAATCGCATGCACCCATACATTTTTATACATACAACATATTTCATGAGATGAAAAACATATAAAATAATAAAAAAACTAAAAAACTAGAGATAATGCTTATCCAGCAAGTCTTTATTTTAAATAATAAAAAACTAATAATGAGCACATAATTTCAGGGCCCTTGTTTTACATAGTTCGCGTGCTTATGACTACTCATTTTTTATAAAAAATAAATAAATTAACAATAATTATGTATTCCTTATTTTTATGATAAATTATTATCACTTTATATAATTTTAAATTAAAAAAATCATGATATTAAAACATAAAATTATGTGAAAATATATATCTTTCATAGATCTAAATGATATTGACATCATTGATCTTTATGATAAATACATTGTGGAGATATTATTACATATTATAGTCGAAAGAGACCATAGGTATTTTCATTTCGTCCAAACATGTGTTTATGATTTATATGGAGTGGGTGAGAATTTCATGGGGCAACTTGGATTGAGAATCGGAAATGGGGTATTTATCTAGTCAATTGTTTGAGATTTCCAAATACGATATATACATTTTTTACATTTCTTTACAACATATGCAAGAGCAAGGGTGATGCTCATCTCCATCTTCTCAATAATTGAATTTCTTCGTTTCTACTCTATAATCCATAGAGTAGAGAGAAAAATATTGGTGAAGACATGGTTTAGAGGAGGAGTGAGGTGTTTTATTTACAAAGAGGGCAACCACAAATACATAGAAAATGAAGATGGTGGTGGCTTTGGCATTATTGAAAATGCTTTTAACACATTGGCCATTTTTTGTAGTGAGTAGTGCAAAGATATTCGAGAGACGAGAAGCAGTGGGTGGGTATTAATCTTATACTAGTTGTATAAAGTTTTAAAGGTTAAGTTTCTCGTTTTGTATTAATTTTTATAGGTTTTTTTATGCTTTAGCTTAGGCTTGCATACCTCTAAGCAATGCACTTGACTATGAATGGAACAACAAGGCACAAATCAAGCCATGAATTAGTCCAGTTCATTGTTTTGTAGGTATTTGTCAGTATGTTTATTTTGTGATTTGTTTGATGTCAAGTATTTTAGTTCTATGTTCAATGTTGTAATGTCATCAAGGAAACATTATGAGTTTTTGTGAAACACTCTTGCAATAAAATGGTTAAGCCATATACTTGTTAAAAACTTAGAACTAATTACATGGTTGTGTTAATAATGGTGTCACAAAGTAACAGTGCCTCCAACTAACATAATGGTTGATTGGTTGTGGTGTAAATATGCTTTTTGTCTGACATTACCCCCAATATATATATATATATATATCGGGGGTAATGTCAGACAAAAAGCATATATATATATATATATATATACTCTACAAATATGCTTTTTGCATGACATCCTAAAAAAATGAACATTTCTAAGTCAAATGTGTTTGAAATATATGCACCTTGGAATTTCTTCTATGACATAAATATGTCTTTATACCAAAAAAATAACCCACCTCCACCACCACCACCCCGTTAGATAAGGGTTGTGGCCCACAACAACATATAAGCTCTAATGTACCATGATCTTTATGGAAATGGAGGCAACCATAAGGGAGAGGTGCCTCTTATGGTTGACTGCTTGTGATGTGAATATGCTTGTCGCTAGGCCTTCTCTCCTCCTTATGTGCAAAAAATAATAATAAATTCTCTCTAGTGAAACTTTATAATATTTCACATGCCTTCCTCAAAAAAATATCTATTAAATCTTTATCTTGAAATTGTTTTTATACATAAATACTTATCTATAGAAAAACAAAATCCTACATTAATTGTGAAATGTAACCCAAAAAACATATAAGCTTCTATATTTCATGATCCTTATGCCAAAACTTTATAATACTTTCACATAATTGCAATGTAAATATAACTTTGATCATATATCAATACAAATATTTTACATATATTTAAATTTCTTCATAATTATAAATATAAAAATAAATTCAAAATAACAATCTAAATTTGGATTTTAAGATTCTGGAATATATTAGTAATATTTGTTTAAAACTATTTATATAAAATTAAATTTGTGTATATATATAGTCAAACCATTCTAAAATTAAGAATTTTTTTAAATATATTATAGTCAAACCATTCTAAACTTAGGCTTCTTAGAATATATTATTGCATCTTATATTCTAAAGTAAATGTATACCAACTATTCCCACAAAGTGCCACGTTTATAAGAGATACTTTAATAAAAAGTTTTATAATCACCAAAGATTATAACTTTTCAATTTAAAGTTATAAACAACAACTATAATAATAAAAAACTAATTTACATCATCTCCCATATATTCCTAGCAACTTCACAATTTTTGTTTCACATAAAAGTTTAACATTTATGCGGATTGACTAAACCATCTCGCCTTATATGAAAATCTTAAATATTTTTCCAAAAAATTATCAAATTTCACGTCCTTTTTCTCAAAACTTTGTATAAACTCGAGAAATATAGATTATACAAAATATAAATGAACAATTTATCGTGGATCAGAGTTTGATATCTATTTTTAATTAAATTTCACATTCTTGTCTCAAAACTTTTATAATCTTAAATTCATATTACAAAACATATAAATGAGCAATTTGTCTCGAATCAGGGTTTGATATCTATTTTTAATCCTTTGTTAAAATGGAAATTATGAATACATATTTCACTCGAGAATTTTAGTTAATTTATTTATTATTTATTTTATCATAATACTTAAAAATATATATAAAAGGAGTTGTGGTAAAACAAATAACATAAATGTATGATTAAAAATTATTGTCGACCTAAGCTTAAGCTTATAGACTATTATCTTTCTCAAGAAATTTCAAAAGACTCATATTTCAAAAGACCTAGCACTATACTTCTTAACAAAAAACCAATTAACATATATAAAAAGCCATGTAAAGATATTTTAAGTTTGTGACGTGGACTTCCCACGATGTGCATATGTCATGATGATGTATTTTGTTCCACGTTCTTGATCTTGAGGGCTTTTATGATGTCCTTGGGCCTTGATCTTGAGGGCTTTTATGATGTCTTTAGATTATTCTTTTGCTAGTTGTAATATGGCTTATTTTGCTCATATTTCCTTAGTTGATCCTATTGACATGGGAGGAGGGGTTACTTAAACTTGTGAGCTCCTTTCAAAGCTGAAAATGATGTTATCATGCATTTCAAGGTTATTGTTTATCTTACTCATCCTTGTATCTTGTTTTTGAATGTGGTGTTCTAATTCCTCCTATTTTATAGTGTGTTTCTCTATGTGATGGTTGAAATAGTCCACTACTTGTCACACCCCATTTATCTACCCTATAGACTATTGTCTCTCTCTAAAAACCATTATAACATAACAAAAAGACTCCTATATGAAAAAACCTAAAGGTATACTTCTTAACAAAAGAACCAACTAACCTTATACAAACAAGCATGCAAATATATTTTAATTTTGTGTCATGGTGTGCCCACTATGTGCATTTGTCATGACGATGTCTTCTATTCTAGGTTCCTAAGCTTGAGAGATTTTTTATGTCCTTCAAATTCTGCTTTTTTTGTTTGTATTGTGGCTTCTTCTACTCCTATTTCCCTAGCAAACCTTGTTGACATAGGAGGAGGGGTTACTAAGGAATGTGAGCTCTTTGCAAAGCTTAATGTGATGTTATAATGCATTTCAAGATCATTTTTCATCTTACTCATCCTCATATCCTGTTGTTCAAGATGTTGTTCTAATTCCTACTGTTTTATAGCTCACTTTTTCATGTGTTGGCTTAGATAGTCGACTACTTGTTGCATCCTATCTATCTAGCCCAAGAGATGCCACAATACTCTCTTAACATATTTCAAGTTATTCCCCACATTTCATGAATTCCTGACTCACTTTCCATTTCTACATAATTGAATGGAAGAAATGAAAATACAGCTATATGATTCACCAAGACTTCATTCAAAGGAATTATATAAACTGATAAATGAATAAGAGTAGGCACCTGAAGCTATTATTTGTAGTTGATTTGCAGTTGAGGAAAGGTATTTACTAGGTATCAATTAATTGGATTGAATCACCATTCCTTAAAAATTGAATTGCTTCAATTCCTTTCCACAGTTATGCTAGCTCATCAAATAATGGCTCTAAATAAACATCAATTTTATCTGAAGGCACACTTTTCTTTCCTGGTATAATCAATGACATCATCAAGAAAAATGGTTTGGTTGCTAACCATAGAGGCAAGTTATAATTTATTAAAAACACTGGCCAAGTTGATCATTTATTACTCTGATCCGAGAATGGGTTCACCCCATCTAGAGCTAAACCCGACCTTATATTACAAGGATCTTGGGAAAAATCGGGCCATCTATTGTCAAATTCCATCCATATCTTAGAATCAGCCACAAGTTATTGTTTTCCATCGATGCTCTTATTTTGGCATTCCATTGCATAAGTTCAACAATGTCTCAACATATATACATTTGAAGCAACTGTGGGATTAGTGGAAAGTGGCAAAGAACCTTTCTGAGGGATGAATTTGATTTCAACCCTAGTCTATACCTCCCTTCTTTACATTTTGGACATTCAATCTCACTTGCAATATTCTTGCGAAATAATACACGACCATTCACACATGATGTGTGTATCCTTTCATACCCTAATCCTAGCTTAATGATTTTCCCTTTACATGCACTATGTTTTGTTGGAAATTTGGATTCAGGTGGTAACAACCAATGTAAAAATGCCAATAACTTATCAACACTCTCATTTTTCCAACCATGCACCACTTGCAAGTTAATAATTGGAAGGATTGTTTTTAAATGACTTAACTTACAAGTACCATACATAGGTTTTATAGGATCCTCCATCAACTTGTTCCAGTCATCTTTGATATCCTGATTCCACATTCTATCAACTTCAACACCTTCATATAAGATTCTTGCATCTTCATCTTTGTTTGTTGTCTCTTCATGTATGCTTGGTGCCTCTACATATCTCATGCTAGGAAATTGTATCATATATGAATAATAATTTGGAGGGAAAGGGATTATACTACTATGACCAAATTTTAGCATATGTTCATAAATTACTTCTCTTTTTTTCATCTTCCCATCATGACACTAATTGCATGGACATGCATATTCTAACCAAGCTCTTCTCATTGGCTATTCTCTAATATTGTGCATGGTATTCATCAATTGTCAAATTTGGGTGTTGACTCTTCTTCAATTTTCTACATTCAATTATGAAACCGATATGTTAATTAACAAATCTAGGACAATAATAACATTGGAAGATTTCTTATCCTTCTCATAAATCTTGGATAGTTCTTATTCCTCTTATAAATCTAGGACAGTTGTTATTCCTCTCATAAATCTAGTGCAATTCTTATTCTTCTAATAAATAAAAAGAATTTGTTGCACTATTCTCAAGTCTTTAGGGATCAATAGAGAGAGTAACCTCCTTTTACATCCTCCTAAAATAAAGTGTGGGTTTTCTATGTATCAATATGGGTTGAATTTTCGCATTCATGACATATGTGTACAAGAGGGAAATTATACCCATTTATGATTTTCCTTGGATTCAATATAATGAACTAAGAAGGGTGGTTCACTTTAAATGAGAATCCCATTGGAATTTGAGTTTAAAATTAATGACTTGTTTTCCAATAAAGCACAAGTGGAGATTGATTTATCTCCTAAAACTTCTAAATAATACAAATAAGGAAGTCAATGTCTTGAAGGGAAAAACTTGTATGCAATACTTGCAAAATATCTCTTCAAAACAATGCTAGTATCACTTCATATTTTCGATTAAGCTACAACTAAATGGCATGCAATTTGATTTTCTTAATGAAATTGGTTGATATTGATGTTAGAACTTGATGAAATATTTGTGTATTATGTGACTGATTGGTTTGTCATGTTCGGATCTATGACTGTGTACTTCATTATGTTCTGAATAGCATTGGAACCTAATCCTTGGTGTCTTCCTAGTTATGTGAGAAGAATACCAAGAGTCATTGAGAAGTACAAGAGACCACTTGCGAAGTTGAACCCAAGGGTCATCTCATGTAATATATTGTACATTTGTGAATGAGAAAAATCATGCTTAATGCCTATTCTTTTTGTCTTTGTTGGTTTTTGCCTACTTTCCCCTCTGGGGCACCTTACAAATAGGTTAATTATATTGCATTGCCATGTAAGTTTATGATTATATCATTAAATGCATGGTTGTAGCTAAAGTATTATTATTAAAGTTGAGTTCTATAATGCAAACATGTCACTCATGGCATTTGAATTAACCAAAGAATTCAGTGTATATTTGACTATTTTTCTAGAGAAGTGACATATTAACTTTGAAGGGACATAACCTCATATTCTACATTTAACAATATTTTTATGAGGACAACCAAATTCTTCATCTTTAAGAAGCACATGATCATCTTCTCTCACCATGCCTTCTTCAATCTTTGATAATAACCCTTAAAATTTTTATATGTCTTCACATAAAGACTCGCACTTGCATGATTACGAACTCTAGTATTCACCATCCAACCTATACATTGTTATCTATTTGAAAAAGTAATCATGGTCTTCTAGAAAATGAACTAGGTTGATACTAAATTATTTGTAAATCTGTGACTTGGTAGTGTTTCATTTGTCATTTATCTACAAGCTATGGAAAATACAACTAAATAACAAACATATTAATTTGTGTAACCAATATACATTAGCAACAAATACATCATATATATGGAGATAAAAAGGAAGAGTATGGAACTAGAGAAACCCCTTAGAGGAATTTAAAAATATTTATTTATTTATGAAAAGTAGTTACAATGTAACTAAGCAATTGACTAATAAATCCCCAATATCGATATGTCGTTACAATTTAATTAATGTTGATTCCTTCATTTTTCAGACCTTACATTCCTAGTGTAATTTAACTAAGTATGATGGTTCAACGAGATTGTAGCAGATAATTACTTACTAGGTCAACAACTTGATATACTACTCAGTCACATGAACCACACGTCATTAGCCTAGAATCTAGGACTCGCCAAGTTTTGATGACGTGATGGGATTTTGGTTTTAGCTTCTTGGTGAGATTGATCCAAATTTTTAATCTAAGGTTGTTAGGGAATGTGAGGTCAACCAAAGAAAAGGAAATAAGGACTAACGTGAACATAATTGATTGTTTTCAGTGGTTCACTCCTCAAGGGTTGTTTTTATTATAGAAATAAACCACTTTTGGGGATGTGGGTATGGGTCAAATAGAGCTCCCCACTATTATTTTTATTTTCAAATAGACCATGACCATAAGTGAGTTGTCAAGCCAAAACAACAATGAATAGTAAGGATAATTATGTATGGGAACCAAAAAATGAGCAAAGAACCATTGAAAATCAAAGAAGAGGCAAGCAATATCAGACAATGTGATTAACTAACCTGCATATCTAACCTTATTAAAAAATGAATAAAGATTAACTTACCTACGATTTTGTAGCAGAAGCGGATTTCGACTCCAAATATTTAGAAGTATTATCCAACTCTAAATGAATCCTTGTCCCCCTTTCAAAATCCTCCATGTTCTATCTAATGCACCTTTGTCCATGGAACCTTCAATAAATACTCAATTTTCAAACCCGCCCCCAAATTTTCAAATGACATCAATAGTGGGAAAAATGTCCCAAAACCCCTCTCCTCAACCAATTCACACACATATCAAATTAATGGTTCCCTAATTTCCACTTAGACCCAACCAAAACTTCCCCCATCCAATCAAAGGAAAACATCAGACGCCAAATACACCCTTTCAGGTTTCACGGTGGCTCCATGGACTAGTTGTGAAAGATATTTCACGGTAATTCGAGGAAATATGGTTAATCGTTGCATGAATTCAATCTCGTGCCCTAAAAAACCCCAACAATTTTCAAACAACATCAACAATAGGAAAAATGCCTCGAAAACCCCTCTCCTCAACTAATTCACACACAACCCAAAGTAATGGCTCCCTAATTACCTCTCAGACCCAAGTAAAATGCCATCTTACCACCAAACGCAAAAAAATGGCTCCAAATACACCCTTCCAAGTTTCACAGTGGCTTCATGGATTGGCTGTCAAAATCTTTCAAGATAATTCGAGGAAATAGACTAATATTCACTTCATGAATACAAACTCGTGCTCGCATGGTAAGTTGGTCATCTACATTGTATGCATTTCGATAACATTTGGATGTTAGGTCAGTGTAGGGTACTCATGTACTAAGCTTAGGTGTAGAGTACTCATGTACTAGGCTTTGGGGGGTGCTTATAATAATGATTGTGTATTTAATTATATGTAGTACCAAATTATATGTATTGTGTGTGTTGTTATATGTTTTTAATGTATATATTTTAAATTATCAATAATATAATGAATATTATTTTTCAATATTATATAAAATGATGTTTTTAGAACTAGAATATATTTTAGTCATTTATAACTAAAGCAAATTTTACTTATTAAAATATTTATAAGCATTTCAATATTAACACATTTTAGACATTAATATAATATTTATAAGAATTTCAAAATTGGTGGATATAAATCATGTTGATGTCATTTCAAATTGGTGATACTAGTTTGCTAGGTTAGTTTAATCCTTGTGAAACTTGGGTGGGCTATGTATTCACAAAAGGATGGTGACGAGGTCGTATCCTTAATGTGTAGACAAGGTGGTTGATCCTAGAGATAATTTACCACATCTAAATATTAATAAGAGACTAGGACAAATATTTTAGATTTTGAATCTATGCATAAAAAAACTAAAGATAAATAAGACCCAAACAAAGATCTAAATAAAGAAAATGATCAACACATCGTTGTCAACTAGCCAAATATAATATAATTCAAAGGGTCAAAAATTCAAAGTGGGAATCAAGTGATAAAAAGTTATATACGATCAATATTCCAATGGACAACTAAGAATCATCCCATGTATCTATATCACTACATAATTTATTAACAACCATATATGTTATTGCACAAATGTGAATTTAAGTATGTCCTAAATTTGTTTTCTTTATTAAGAACATACATACTGTTAATACTAAGTATTATTTATTAAGAACATACATACTACTAATACTAAGTATTCTTTATTAAGAATATATATACTGCTAATACTAAGAAAGCAACGGTAGCAGAGGTGGACCCAGAACTACCTATACCCTTGCTTTTGTATGCCTAAGCTACTGGTTCTTAAGCTGCTGTTGGTGGTAGATAAACAATGGCATCTTGATCTTAAGCTGGAGATGGAGGATTTGCATTGATATATACATCTTGCGATGCTAATACTAAGTATGTCATTGGCAAAAATACTACTAATTCATATTTATGTAGTTGGTATCTAGTTGTATTTTTTATCTCTAGACTATTTAAGTTAGTTAGTTTTAGTTGTGTCACTTGAAATAGCTCAAATTTGGTAGTATTTAACTTTAAAAATTGTTGTGACTAATATTTTTGGTCACGTAGTCACTAATTAGCCATTTTGTACTAGTGCAAAATGCAAAGGCTAGAGATTACCCTGGATCCATTCCAAACTTTGGTCACCACACCACGATAGACTTCTAACACATTTTCACCAAGCTACCATTGCAATAAAACATAGGGAATAGGTTCTTGTGGACATAATTCATTTCAATACAAAGCTAGGACTTAGAAAACACCCCACCTTCACATTGACCTTCCATTACTCCCCAACTTAACTTTGAATTGTGCCAGAATATATATAAAGATGTGGGAGGACTGGAGGCACATGAGGGAGATAATACTTCTACCTTAAACCTCGATTTGGTTTCCCTAATGATTGCCCCTTGGATGGACTAATTGACTTTGTATACTTGAAAGTAGCCGATCCCATTCCTTTCATTCACTTTGATCATAATTTATTATACAAAAATATTAAAACCAAGGGGCTAGGGGATATAAGCTTGGTTTGGAGGTCCCTCATTTTCTTTTGCCATTCCTTTTCTTAGCCTGAATGTTATATTCACCATCTTGTTTGCATGTTTGTACTACAACGAAAACAACTTTTTAGTGGAGGTTTTGGTGGAACCTCCAATGGAAAAATCATCTTATTTGTTTATAGAAAAGGAGGATAGCAAAGGTGGGAAACCAGAGGTTTTCGTGGATGTTTTGTCTTTGATGCGCTTCTTATATCTAATTTCACCATTGCACTTTATAATTTACAGATCCAACTGATAGTCCAAATGTCCCACAGGTTCAATTTTTTATTATAGAATTAAAAACTAAAACAAAATCATCAGTTCTTCTAGCACAAACATAAGCACTGGAAAACGAGTGCAACAACAAATTTATAATTTAAAAAAAAATTGAGGAGGTGGATAGCAGAGGTTGGTGACCGAAGGTCTTTTTGGATGGTTTGTTGTCGATTCGTTTCTTAGATATAACCTCACTAGTGTGTTTTATATTTTAAGAACGCGCCGAATGGTNTATATATATATATATATATATATATATATATATATATATAATTTACGGTGTGTTTATCTAAAATAAATGCACTAGTACATTTTATTTCAACAATAAACATTGGTTCCCAAAGGGGTTGGATCCATTAGTGAAGAATAGGGATTTTTTCATCAGTGTGCAAGTTTCAATTCCAATAAGGGTTGAGCCTAAAGCTATGGGGCCACCTTGAGGTAGTGGTCGAACGTGTGGGTGCATCCAAAGAGATTGCATTAAATTATCTCATGCATCATGCATACATAAGTGGATCAAATCCCACCCCCATGTCCTTTAACTTAAGGAATTCAATTCTTACTAGCTCTTCCACTTAAGGTGTGAGTTTTGTTTGCTAGGTGACTTGAATTCAATTCCCTTATAGTAACCTAGTCAAGAAGAGACACCCAATAAATTTGGCCATGTTAATGGTTGGTGTGGCTCAAGATGGGTGCAATCCTTTTTGTGATTTTGATGGATTAGATACCCCTAGGTTGTGGTTTCTTAGCCAATAATTTAAATGTATTGAACTTAAGTGACGGACATTTTTATATAATAATAAAAAATAAGCAGTGATGCATTTTATCAAAATGCATTAGAAACATTGAAATGATTTCAGATTTTAAAATATGATCAATGCATTATTCAATACACGTTGTAACTACATACGCATCGGTGCAGTTATATTTCAAAATACGCATCGGTGCATTTTTACCATAAGGTAAATAATTGAAATAATAATAAAAAAAATCGTGTTTTTTTTTTCTTGAAACATATGCACAGGTGTGTCGTAAAATTACTGGTGCATCGAGTTAGGGTATACTTAAAAAAATAACCCGACTGTGAAATCAGTTTTTTCGCTATTGCAGTTCTTATGTAGAGTCTTGCAAGCAATGGTGCTCACGTATTTATAGCAGCAGTATGCGTGACAGTGTTCTCATACACTACACTATACTTGTCGATTTCAGTGCGACCAAGGTTTAATGGTGTATATGTGTTTAGAGAAATAAATTGCATTGTACACCACCATAAGCATAAGCAGTGTCTTGTATGGTTCACCTTGATTGGTGCATCGCTATACACTACACCCACTAGACATACATTTCTATTTGAAATAGTAGAAATCACCAGTGCCTTATTGTGCATAATTTAAAAATTTTGTGGGTGCATCTTTGTTGGTGGGTCTGAATACATAAGATGCCCTGGCTATAAATTTGAAATTTGAAATTAAAAAAATAGGAATTTATGTTTATGCATTGTATTGTGCATCGTGCATAGTGTGTCCGTGCATGTACCATTAGCAGTGTGTTCCTCTAGATGTGGAGCACCAATAACGTCTAAACATAATATAATAAGGAATTATCCACCACTGTGGTGTTTTGATTGAGCACTGAGGAGGTGCTAGGTTTATGGTGATCTTTGTTCAAAACTGAAGCACTAGTAGTAGTGTGCTTCAATAAAAACAAAGAAAATTGGTAGTGATGTGCCTTGTTTAATATGTATGCACCACTTATGAAAATTCTTGTTCGGCCCAAAAGAAATTTAAAAATTTATAATAAGTATTTCATGTTATCTATTTTGTAATAAAAAATTATTAATATAATTTACGATGAAATTTGTATGTAAATCGGAGACAAGCACCACAACCACCTCAATTCGATTCTTATCACGTTTTTTGGTTATGTTAGGCGAGAGAGAGGGAGAGGGATTTAGTTCCTCGTCCTATTTCAAATGACACTCGTCGCATATTATTTCAGGTTGGCCTCCTCAAGTCTTATGAGGAAGTTGATTTGCTTAGGCGTATACTGAACTATTGACAAAGTTGATTCATAGATGGGATCATGACAGGAAGTCCTTCAAGGTTGGTCCCAATATTTGGTAGTAGCCCATAGAGGAGGATTTGTACTTTATTATAGGTTTATCTAGGAGGAAGGAGGACTTTCCCCATTTTCTCGATCTACCACCTAGTGTTGCAGTTGACACTTGGTTGAGGTATTTTTTAGTGATGGTATTACTCGTCCCAATGAGCTCCAAGTGAGTGGGGGCCAGTTGAGGTTAAATGCATTTTGATCAAAGGAGGCCAAGTTCCTAAGCCTTTTTGTTACCATGATAGCCCACCATCTCATCAATGGGTAGCACATTAGTTCCCCTATGTTGTATTATGTAGATATTTTATTTTAGACACCCAGGTTGATCAAGTGGGTGTCTATTTTTCAACAACATTTATTCATAGCTTTAAACCGCTATTGTAGCCAATTGAGGGGAGATAGTTTCCCATTTTTCTTCAAATTTATTCACTCTATTTTTTAGGAGGTATCCAATGACTCGTCCCACATTCGAGCCTACATATGATTGTATGCATGTTAGACTTATGAATTATGTGTGCATGTGCATCTAGGGGAAAGCGTTTCCCAAGAGATGATAGCCCGATATCATGTGTAGGGTGTGTGGTGCAGAGATCTTGGGTATGTTGCGTAGTCAATATCTGAAGTCAGTCATCGATTGCGTGCAATATACATATGCAGGGATAGACTAGTGAGGACGTGCAAACATCTGATTTATGCAGGATGAACCACTGGATATAAGATGTAATATATAAAACCGTTATTTTTTTATTACTATAGTTTCATAAACTTTATCTTATTTAATGCACATGTAATTGATTATAATATTTTGTTTAAATTGTATAATTATTTGTGTCTACTATTTTGCAAATATTGACACATTTTATAAGGATGAGCCACCATGGTATGATGTGGACATGGTTGAGGTTGACGATCCAATTCTTAACTGTAGACCTAGCATGGAGCAACACATATTAAGACTCTAATTATTTCATCACTATGTGGCAAATCGTCTTTGTATCTTGATGGCTCAGAACATGCTAGAGCATGTACGACATCAAGATATCATATGAGACCCTGATATTTCTCCCATATGGTCTACCCTTCCCCGTGATATGACGATATCGATGCATCACATTGCCAATGCCCTCATTCTCATTGATGACTTGAGGGCACATATTCCATATACATCTTCCAAGGATGATCTCCTCCACCTACTCCATTCCTTGATTCTATAGCTACCATATCATCTAGCACCATGCATGCATATATCTATTATCCATCGTCACGATCCCCTCGTGTAGAAGTCTCACCATCGTCATCATCCCCTCCTCCAGCATCCCCACCACCATCCAATGGTGCCCCATCCACTGATCCATTGTTCCCGCCACCACCATACCCTCCTCCAACATCCCCACCGACATCCATTGATTCCACATACATCGATTCATTAGTCCCACCACCACCACCCCTCCTCCAACATCCCCACCGCCATCCATTAATGCCCCATCCACCATTCCATTATTCCCACCATCCCCTCTTCCAACATCCCCACCACCATCCACTGATGCCCCATCCACCAATCCATTAGTCCCACCACTTCAATCCCCTACTCCAATAGGCATGCCACCACCACCCCCTCCTGCACCATCTACAACGTCCACGAGTGCACCAACTAGAGCATCCACTAATGCACAAGGATATTCACAGGATTTGATGTCATTGGATGGTATACCTTTGGATGGAGATGTACATCAATTTCTATTCGCTACATTGTCACATAACACAAGTAGTGGTGTACCCTCTACCTCTTCTGATGTACATGGAGTCAATGAGTCTAGCTCTAGTAGTGGACCTAGCTAGTTATTTCATTGTTGAGATATTAGTTGACAATTATATTGATTTTTTATATATATTTCACTTCATATGTATATATTACTCATTTTCATATCATGTTCATGTTCATGTTGTTTGATTTGTAAATTATGCCCGCTTGTCTTTCATAAAGTTCTACAGCCAAACAACTCCTTGAATGGTCATTTCTAAATCCATTTCATTTTCATATCATGTTCATGTTAATATTGTTTGATTTGTAAATTATGTCCGCTTGTCTTTCATTAAGTTCTACAGCTAGACAACTCCTTGAACGAACATTTCTAAATCCATTTCTTTTGGGGACTTGAAGGTTTCAATTTAAGCCATTCCTTCAATATATTGCAACCAACATGAGCATCCAAGAATACACTAGCTTCTGCATACTTGAAGACCTTCATTGGATTTCGCAAATGTAACATTTTCTTAAATGTAAGTTATATAATGCATTTTCATATCATGTTCATGTCCATGTTTTTGAATTATAAAATATGCCTTTTCATACATTATGTATTTTCATATCATGTTCATGATGATGAATTATTGGGTAATTCTTTTAATCTCAATGAATATTGTTCCATAAATTTATTGATTAAAAGTTAGTACTAAAACAATAGGAAAAATTGGTATTATTGGAATTATTATGTATCATTGAGAGATCTGTCATTGTGGAATCATAAAGCCAAGTAATATTGCTTACAATGGGCTTTTGTCTTTTGAATTTATAAGAGTTTTCTTTTTGTTAAAATATCAAAATAATTAACTAATAATCTATACACATTTATTTGAGTTCTCTTGGTTATAATTCAATGTATTTCAAAGGAATTGCAAGCCTTCATTAGTCACTAGATGAGGTTACTACACTAGACATGGATGGGTGTAATATGTATTATAAAACTTCATTTGTGCAAGTGGGTAAACCATAAGATAAATTCCAAATGAACTTGAAATATGTAATTCTTTTTTATCCAACCCTGTGGCATCTTCATTGAATATTAATTTAAAAATATCCGAGTTTTTTATAGTGTCGTAATAAGTTTTGCTCTTATCCCTAAAATGAAATTTATAATAATAAATGGACAAATAAATTAAAACAAATTTATTAAAATTTTAATAAACAATAAAATTGAAGTATTAAATTATACCATTGATGATAATGTGGATTCTAAATAACAAATATTTTTAACAATTTAAAATTGTAAAACTCTAAATAATGAGCAATAAATTTTTAGAAAATTAAAAATTGTGCAATATTTTTGTTAAAATGAAAGTCGTGAACCGTATTCCTTAACCCTTGATACTATATTAATTATAGCCATTAACCCTAGCATCGGCAATAACCATTACACTGAAACCCAATTAAGTTGACAAACAATAACTAACCATTAATCATTATAACAACATAATAATAACATGACATATCATGGTATAATATTATTATATTATATTGTTATTATGAGATAATAATAATATAATAATAATGTCAAAACCCCTCAAGTAGGTGTCATGTCCTCACCTTTCAAACACTCAAAGAGTATCCATAAGTGTAGGCATTTTTTTTAATAGTTAGGGTGAAATTGTGATATGTGCTACAAGAATATATCCTTTGATTTCAAGATAGGGTACCTCATTAATGTTTCTCTACCATCTCCAAATAAACCCCACTTTCACCCCTATAATCTTGGTAATTTCCTTAGGCTACTTCTTCTTACCAATCCCCAACTTCTGTCTCCTTCATCTTCCCCATGAATTAGTGGAATTCTTATATGAAAATGAATTATTTCCAAGAGAAGGTCTTTTGTCCTCACCTTTTTTCTCCACCTTATAATTATAGTTATCAATCCCAATTCTATGGTTTTTTATGGTGTAAAATTGATGATTTTTCTTAGCACTCATTCTACACTAATTTCTCTATAGCAACTTCATTCGACTTTAAATTCAATGAATATGTTTTGGATCCCAGGAAAGGGAAACCTCAACTTGAATTTTCACTTGCTACAGTGTATGCCTCCAATGCCTTTCTATTTTATAGTCAACAAAGTGTTATCAACAAAAACTACATTTTCTATGACCTCCATGTGGGAAATAATTGTATTCTTAACATAAATAGAGAAATATGTGTTCTTAACATGAATACTTTTCATAGCATTACTTCAAGGGAACTTCTAGATATGCTTTTAAGTTTTTGCTACAACTTAATTCTTAACATTAAATTTATTGAAAAATTGTTTTTCCTATTAGACAATTCAATATATTTATGGATCATGTTTTGTATAGTTTTGTTTCACCTTTCTATTATACCAACTAGAAGAGAGATGCTCCAAAAAGTAATCAGTAAATGAACAAATTGCAGATTCAATGAATAGTGGAGCATTACCTAATCAAAAGGTTGAAAATAATATGGAGCATATTTTTCAATTGATCCTAGAATTTGTATTCAATTACCCTACCCACAACAACTATTTACCACAAATCATATAATTGAATTAATGCTTGTATCTATCCATGAATAATCTAGGGTTGGTTCCATATTGAAATTTTCAATGTTTATATGGACGGTCTCAATGTTTGTAGCCATGAATGGACTAGGGTAAATGCTAGTGTTTGTATTCATTGGTTCATGTGAGAACTGATGTTTAGATGCATAACCTTTCTTATCTATGTGTGCATGGTTGTTTCATGTTTCCCTCCATAGATTCTCATTTCATACACATTGTAACGTCCCCTTCACCCAATCCGGCCAATGGGAGGGGACATTAACCAACTACGAACTTCTAGATTCCCCCCATAACCATGACTAAGAATTTCATAAAATATAAAATATGTGTGCAGATGCATAAATAACATACACAGTGGAAAAGAACTCTATCCACACACATCTAGCATGCATTTACCAACATTATCTTCATAGGCATCAAATAAAAACATTACACATTCAATATAAAAAATATGTATCTTTATCCAACACAGATCCAAGCAATTGGTTGTGTAAGAGAAATTTTCCACCCAAACATAGGCACCCTGTTCTAGCATATACTCTTCATGTTGAGAGTCCACCCCCAAGATGGGTTATGAGGCCACTTGGGCAAAGGAAACAACAATAGGATTCTCCCTCTCAGCCTGCAACCCATTCTACTCTTTATTATTTGCCAAATTCTCATACAGAGATCTATAGGGACCTCACTCATCCCTCACAACTTTGGTTCCGACAATACTTTCCCCACACAATAGCCTTTTATGCTCATGCATCCCCTTCATCGGTCCATGGTTCTCTTGGGTGATCGATCTTTCTAGGTGCTTCCAGTGTGTGAATATAAGGAGGAAAAATTGGCATATGTTGTTGGAGAACCACCTGTAGCCTCAATTTGTGGCTTCTAAAGCACCTATGGGTAGAAAAAATCAAGGGTTTAGGGTTTCTATCTTGCATGGCCTCTTCTCTCACCTGCAACCATTTATTTCCCTTACAAATTTGTAGTCCAGTCCCCAAATTTGAATTTCTAGGTTATACACAGTTACTAAAGGTCGTGAATAACAATGGATAGCTCTGCATAGTCTAAATTTGCATGCAAGAATGAGATAAATGAGGGTTTACTCCAAGGGATATGAGGAAATGGTGAAAAGACAACTAACATTACTTCTAACATTAGAAGAAAGGACTCATGACTGCTGTAGACTGACTCCTGATTGCTGTAGACTGACTTCTGAATTGTGACAGAACCATCACAAAAGTGTAGTCATCCTCGTGCTTCAATAACTACATGAAATGACTATTCCCACTAACCCCACACATTCATTCAATAATTGGAAATAGTCAAAAAAGAAGAAAAATATCTTACTCAAGGCACTTGAAAGAATTTTGGATGAGTTCTAATGTTGACACTTGGCATCAAGGATTAGCTTCCCATAGTCCCCCCTTCCTCTTCCCCTCTGGTGGAATCATAACCCCCATACTTCTCTTTACACAACCATTCTTGAACCATTTTATTATTGATGAACATAATATTTACATATATTTCAAGTTAGCATGCCAATCCAACCATACGATCCAATAACAATATTTACATCATGCATGCCTGGCCATTCACTAGTCGAATCTCAGCCTTGGGATCTGCATTAGGAATCCATACTAGCATAATTACATCATTTACATAATTTTGGTTAAATGCATTCCAAATCAAAATTGAGGACATTACATCGTGTCTTAGTATGAACCACCAATCGCTATCCAACACATCTGGGTAAAATATCACTTGGTTGCAATGTTTTGGGTAAATATAAGGATGATTCTTTTCATCCCACATCTTTTTAGAGTTGGTACATATCAACAAACTATGACAATATTCCTTTCCATTATTCCAGTTGAAATTATTCCACCACTTGCACCTAAAAATAACACATTGGAAAGATGAGAAGTCCACTTGTTTCATATCTTGTATATTTCTGGAATAACCTAGATTCCCCTCTAATATGTTCTAATCATGATGGAAAGCATAAGTAGATTGGTTGAACTCAACCTCTACTCCGCAATTGAATGTAACACATCCATCATCGATATCCTCAATGCGAAAATAATTTCCATATGCCAACATAGACGGGAATAAATGCACGTAAAAAAATGTGAAGAATGGATGTTCATGTATGTTTAGTAAGTCAAACAATAATAAAAACAATAATACATTGTCACAATTCAAATGTGCATTATCAAATGAATTGCAAAGTACATTGAGATATTGTCACCGAGTTGTTGTAACCAATCCCTATGTTTGGTGCATCCTCTTCACCATGTGGGTAATGACCTTCCCATGGATGTTTCCCCATTTTAGAATATTAAGAAATATGCATAAACATATAACAATAATAACATGAGAACCTAGTTATCCTAGCCTCCTATCCATACAACAACAAATAATCAAAATAGCAAGAGAGAGAGATAACAGAAAAAACATACACCAAATATACGTGGTGAAACCCCAAAATGGGAAAACATCCACGACAAGGTCATTACCCGCATGGTGAAGCGGATGCACCAAACATAGGGATTAGTCTAGAGATCCAATTGTAAAGTGCCTAGATCTAAAAGAGAAGGATTATTGTATACTAGATCCAACTACAAAATGCCTAGATCACCATAACAATCATCACAACCGGTAATCAACTCATAGTTGAAAGAACTTTGTAAAAGACCTCATCACAAATACAAGACCCCAATTGTTTATACATAAAAAATTATATCATGTATATAGTATTCTTAACAAACTGAAAGATGCAATAAAAGTCTCAATAAACCTTATGATGAATACAAGACACCAATGGTTTACCATCGAAAATGATATCGTGCAAATAATCATCATGACTTTAACAGTAGAAGATGGTGCTTCATTACATTATATATGGAATATGGTGATATGATATGGAATTCATGACATTACATTCCAAGTTCAAACATCCAAGATAACTAGGAAAATAGGATCACACTTTGTTGTCAAGGATAAGTTGAAGAGAGGAATAATGTAACATGTTGCTTAGAAATTCAAGAGAGGAATAATTAGCACTCAAGACCTTTCACGAGTAAATAATATAAAGATCATGTGGCCACAAACCTCAGATGGCCAATACAACAGAACATGTGGCTACAAGCTCCAACTACAGAATGCATAGATCTAAAGGAGAAGCCTTAGTGGATTCTATATCCAACTGAAAATTTCCTAGAACATGTGGCTAGACATCTAACTACAAAGTGCCGAGATCTATAAGAGAATCCTTAGTGGCTACTATATCTAGAGATCTAACTGTAAAGTTCCTAGATATAAAAGAGAACCCTTAATGTCTACTATATCCAACTACAAAATGCCAAGATCACCACAACACTCGTCATAACCAAAAATCAATAGATAGTTGAAATAACTCTACAAAAGACCTCATCACAAGTACAAGACCCGAATGGTCCATACATTGAAAATGATATTGTACAGACAATCTTCTTAACAAGTTGAAAGATGCAATAAAAATATGCATAAACCTCATTACGAATACAATACCCCAATGGTCTATCATTGAAAATTATATCGCGCAGATAATCATTATGACTTTAACAGTAGAATATTGTGTTACATTACATTATATTTGGAATACGGTGATATGATAAGGAATTTATGACTTTAGATTCCAACTTCAAACATACAAGATAAATCGGAAAATAGTATCACACTTTGCTATCAAGGATAAGATGAAGAGAGGAGTAATGTAACATGATGCTTAGAAACTCAAGAGAGGAATAATGTGCACAAAATATATTACACAAGTAAAGCATATAAAGATCATCAAGAAATTTCTCATAAGGAAATGAAATTGCTTTTACACAACAAAGGTCAACAATAACATATAAATAGAGAGAAAATGTGATCAAATAATATAGTATATTAGATATAGATGGAAAAAATCTATCCATTAAGCAACTTATTAAAATAGAGAGCATTAGATGGTTCCCCATTTTGTGGTTTTACCACGTATGTCTGGTGTACTCTTTTTCTCTTGTATCTCTCTCTTTCTATTATGATTATTTGTTGTTGTATGGATAAAAGGATAAGCTAGTTAGGTTCTCATGTTATTATTGTTATATGTTTATACATATTTCTGAATATTCTAACATTGTATCCTTTACTTGTCTTCTACCAGGAACTATAAGAGCCAACATAAGATCTTATTCTTCACGGAAAACCATGGAGGGGTATTGTTATTGATCTACCCCTAATCAAACAAAATAATTAGTGTTTTGGAGGGAATATGGGTTAAATCTATCCATGGATATGCTTAATCGAAGGCTTTGTACTTCATCCTTGAATTTAACATGTCATGCATCCTATATATGCTTCATGACTATTGAATCTGTAGGATTTCACATAACTCTTGGCTCACTTCTATGCGAGGCATGCCACCCCTACAACATAGCTAAGTATTTTCAATGAAAAAGCCTTTGAATCCTTGGGATTATATGCATGTTCCACAATATGTTATGAGGAGGGCCATGTGCCTTACCCTTTTTTTATATGGTACATTTCATGCCCACATTTAGGACATATCTCTTTGTCCACGTATCTGTTTAAAATACATATGTGTTTAGGACATATCTGTTTAAAATACAATCATTTGGAAAAGTGTGATATAATATGTCCTCGACACCCAACTTTTTCAGTAGTTGCTTTGCCTCTTTGCAGCTGTCCGGGAGGACATTATCACGTGGAAGCACCTTTTCTTTGAGTAACTTGCAAGTAGTGGGCAATGTAAATGTACAATGTCCTTAAGGATGCAACAACTCTCTTTTCATCACTAATTTCATAAGGGAGACTTCATGGTTTGTTACCTCAGTAGTACCGACAATAACATGTCCAACATATGATACATTGCTTTTAAGTTGTACAACAACATTGTTGTCCCCAGTTGGGTAGACCTTGATCCATGCCCAAAGAGAGGGGTGGTGGAAGCAAATTTTGGGCTTTCAAAGAAGGCATCAACGATATCACCATTATTCTCGAGCTCATCTTGTTGGAATGCATTTAACAAAATTCCCTCCATGGCATGGGTATCCCGTAAGAAATCAACCATAGCAACCTCTATATCATTGTTTTCCTCCCCAACTTATGAAGAACTAGCGTTACTATAGATGTTTTGAATTAGTGACTTGATTCGTAGTGGGAATTGAATAGGTGGTTAATTCAACCTGCATGCTTTATATGCTTCCTCTTCGATATTTACATGTTTAGCGTCCTTATCTCAAGTTGACATCATACTAGGGTGCAATGGTAGATGGTAGACAAGTTGATCGTCATTGAAATCCTAGTTGCAAAAATATTGTACAATAAATAAATAATATCAGTAAACACATTACATTTAGTATCTTGAAACATTATACCAAACATTTATTAGAAGCATGGGTTTTTTTCCAAATTAAGTACACATGCAATCAACCACTTTATAAAACAAATATGGAATTAAGAAATACATTAACATTAATTCCATTGAAAATCCAAAAAATCAATTACTCAATGATCTTTTTCTTAAGTCCCAAGGGGACGTGTAAAGGTATCCCCAATGCAAGTTGTTTTTCACAATCATTTGTTGGTATATGAAAGTTATATTTTATTAACAACTCGTAACTAGGAGGCAAACTACGTATTGCATGCACAACAAAAAATCTAGATTCCTTCTTTTTCATAAAGAACTCTTTGTCATTGGAGTGTTCCTCAAATGAACAATTTGCACTAAACAATGATCACCTACAACTATTTATGAACCCCGAAATGTTCTCATGAGTGAGTGGATGACCATCGATATATAATAGGTTCTTCTTATTAAATTTTCTCAAACCACAAAAATTTATGCACATACTTTACATGGAAATTATATGTTTGTTTTTAACAATATTCAAGTAATCAGATCAATGATAAAGAGGAACACAATATGGCATAAGTGGTATTGACTATTTGGGAGGAAAAACACATGTGAAAGGATAAACAACCCATTTGTAGCATATATTTTAGACTTTGCAATCATGTAATTGTTACCACAATAGGAGAATTTGGTCCCAATATCGTGAACGGGAAGGGAAGATGACCAAGTTCCATACAAAGCATGATTGCAACTGGTTTGGTATATACTTCACTGATAGATGGGAAGAGATAAGTCATCACTACCTCCCAAAAATTGAACTGACCTTTTTCTGTGCTTAGACATTTTTGCTCTTAGCTCATACAACTTTTTAGATCTCCTCGTAGAGATGTTTTGGGTGGTATTGATAACATACGTTGGCTCACTAGAACTCTCAAATGACTCAACAGATGGAGATGGGTTGGTCAATTTGAAATGAAACATGATTGATTTGGATTCCAACGTTTCAAAGAATGAGCATATGGAAATGTTCCTACATGTCCTTTTCTATTTTACCTATTGGATCATTGATCGCAGTGGGGGGTATTTGACCATGAAATTTGGGTATTCAGTCATTAATATAATGGGACAATGTGACACACCTAAGGTTCTCCTTCAACCCTTTACACTTTGAACAACCGCACACTACTGGGGTGTTATAAAGAGATCCAGTTCACGTTGAAGTACCATTGGTCTATGATGGTTACTAGATTATTATAATGTTACAATTGTTGAGGTAAAGTGGCCTTCTATTTTCTTTTACCATATGTCTGCGATATGTTGCTCCAGATAAGACCTTGCCAATTTTTGGAGGTGGTGGAATATCATGTGCATCCGAACTTTATCCTGAATCAGGATCCTACAAAACTCCATTCACATTTATTCAAATGCATGTACAAAGACAACATAAATCAATTACATAATCAAAAAATAAACAAATATGGACTTATTGTTGACAACAATGGAGCCTAAATTCAGCTTGGAATGATATGGAATTTGAATAATTATTCATTTTTATTTATTGCTCTATTTTCCCTTACATTAGAGTAAAAAATATAATTAATACATGTCTACATTCTTAAAATAAAAATTGGGAAACAAACAACATCTTACCTTTTTTAAGGTCACCAGTGCACCCTTTTTTTAATAGATGCATTGGTGCACCTAAACATGGTAAGTTCGCTAGTGTGCACATTTCTATATGTGCATTGGTTGAAACCTACACAACCACTTCCTCGAAGGACAAAACTCTGCAAAGTATTAATTACAGAAGTTTCCACTTACAATTTTTATCTTGCTCTATAACATGTGCTCTTATATCGATACAAGGAAATGGTGCACTATTGTCTTACTAGAGGACCAATATCATGACTAAAAACTCAGGAAAAAATGTATATTTACTTTGTCTTGTTGTTTATCCAATGCGCTTATATCAAGTACAACACCAAATGTGTTATTATCAGATTAGCACACTAGAATCCTGATCTAGAATTTTAAAATTATATATAGTCATTCATCTTACTATTTATACAGTGTGCTTGTGTCAATAAACGACATCAGTGCACTCGTTTCTTACTCATGCACCATAATCCCGATTTTTAAAAACGTTGTGCACGTTTATCGTCAATGGACCTAAATATCAAATGAAAAAAAGACTGATAATTTAATTTTAAGACAATGAGCTTATAAATAAAATAAAACCCTAATCCCTAAATATTTTTTCCCCAAAAGTTTGAAGAGAGACTTATGTAATAGACATTTACCATGTAATAGTTTGGAGAGGCAAAATTATTTAAAGAGAAATTTTGTATGGGATCACTAAGGAAGCAAACATCTCTGCAAAGAAGACATTTTTGGTAAGTTTTCCCTCAGTAGATTTTAAAATTTCATAAATTTTATATTTTTCCTAAGAAAATAGATCATATAAGAGTTTCCTTCAATGTTGAAAACCCTTTTGTTCTTCTTCTTTCATATTTAACTTCATTCCTACAAACCATAGGGTTCTCCTTGGTTTTCTTTTGTTTTTTATTTCTCTTTCTTTTTTATAATAAGATTAATTATTGGATATATAGATTTATTGGTTGTGTATATTAGTATATGGGGCTTTGGATCGCCCTTGGTCCAAGAGCATGATGTGATTCGAAGCCGACCTGAATGGACTGTCGTTGTCAGAAATTTTTCAAAAAAGGTTTCATTATCCATGGTGCGCACTACACATAATAGACACAACAATGTATTTATTTATGTTAGGTGCACTATTAATGCAAGTTTGAAAATACTACAAGTTAATTGGTGCACATATTATGGGATATATACATATGTTCTTTTATCTATGAAATATGTGTTGTTTAGATTCAATTTTTAAAATGTTAATATATTTAGCAATGCACTATAAAATATGTGCATCGATGCATTCTTGCCTAAAAATAACATCGGTGTGTTATTGCATAAAAAGAGCATCGACGTTGAGTTGTTGTATTGTGCACACTGATTGACCTGAATACTTTTTAAAATGAAATTCTTAACTTAGTGTGTAAAAAATTATTTCATAATCTAGGTGTTTCATAATGCAGGGCATTTATTGATAATACATAGTCGATAGAATATCATGGAATAAAAATCACTATGAAGGGAGCGAAGGAAACACGTTCGAAACAAAGAAAATGGTAATTTTTATGTGATTTTAATATAAATGAGTTATATTTGAATTTTATGTGTGTTTAAATGATGTGTATTGGATTATATGTGTCATGCAGAGAAAAAACTTAAGGAAACTCTATAAGATTGTTCGTAATCAAGTGAAGAAGAGCAAAAAAACTTTAAGAAATTATTGGAAACAGAGGAATTATGTGGATCAAAAGGTGATAAACATGAGGTTTTTGTTTGACTTTTCACTAACAATGCTTCTCAACAATAATTGCTAACATGTTTCAAACTTTGGATTTTGGATTTGTTGAATGTTGTGCAAGGACAAACAACGAGGAAATATGATGCCCTAAGTAGATAAAAATTAAGAAGAATGTAAATGATGATGAATTGGTCATCAATTCAATTGGAGTGGTGCTATAAGTTAATGAAAGGGGGAAACAATTATATAATACTTTGAGAGATATAGTCAAAAGAATGTATAGATGTTCTTTTCATTCACAATACAAAAATTAATCCAATATCTCTAAGAACCAGGTTATAAGTAAACTACAAGACATGTTTTGAGAGCAGTGGGCGCTAAGACCAATGAGACTTGCAATGGAAAAAATATATAATAACAAAAAGGAATCATTTAAAAAGTATTATTTCTAAAAAAGTTTTTCTATGATGTGTATATGCTTGTCCAAGAATTTACACAATCTTTTTGCTATTCTTATTTTCATATATATTTTAATCAGTTTTTTCATTGTTCTTTTCATTTCTTAGTAAGATTGTTAAAGTTCCAAAGGAATAATGATGTGATATATAAAAGATGTCGTTGGGGATCTCAAAAAAGATACGCCGTGAGATGGTCAAAGAAATGAACATGGCCACATCGTAGGGGGAGCCATACCAACAACAACGTGCATCATAAGTTCTATGTAATCATTGCTTTAATTGTAATGAGTAGAGAGTTTAATTATAACATAAAATAATAATTTTCAATTGTTTTGTTGTTGAATAAAAGAAAATAAAATGGCACCCATTCAACACATAAGACGAGACGACAAGGCAGAAAAGGGTTGATTGCAAAGTTTGTGAGTACTTGTGGTATGCTTCATATTTCATATTTCGTGTGATGTTTATATCTTAATTAATTTAAAATCATACATGGATATTTTCTAACAGGTGCTAACATATGGTGAAAATTCATCCAATCATTTGATTGACATTGGATTAAGTAAGGCTTGTGAGTATATGTTGGGGTATCAAGGGTAAATTGAACAATTTGTAAGTAACTATGTTGTTTTACGTCTCTTATTTTATAATTAATGGAACAATAAGAAAAATTTAATTATATGTATGCTTTGTCATGGCATTTGAAACTCATAGGAAACAAAGTATATAGTGGATCCAATAGAGGATTTATTGACACACGAGATGATGAATGGTTTCGAAAATACGTGTCAAGTTTATTGTTGAATTGGTAAACTTTTTCATTTGCGTAGTTATGTATATTATATTATCTGTAAATGTAGATATACTCATCATATTTTATTTGTATGCTTGTATACGGAACATGAAAATATGGAACTAAATGAAGTCACTCAACAAAACATTTCAAATAACTAAGGTACAATATCCCCTGAAGGTGATGAAGAGATGAGGCTTGGAAGTAGCTCAACTGACTACAATAGTTCAAGCAACGAAAGATGATCAATACATTTGAATGTTGTTGCCACAAGTTGTATGTTTTGGGTTTTTTTAGCTATGAAAACCAAGAATTATATTCAATGTCTTCATATAGTCCCAATTGAATGAGGATAAGCTATCAATAATTGTAACAATGTCAAAATGACATTCTGATTATCAAGGACCTTATGTTGTCCCATATTTTGGATTCTTATCCGAATATAATAAAATGGGTTTTTGTTCTACATCATTTTCAAATATCACAAATTTTTTTATTGATTAAATATATGAATGATTTACATTGTGACAATAAGTTGTAATCATCATGCTTATCCAAATACAATAATTAAAGTATAAAAAATAATATTTAAAAAACTATTGGATTTTGTGATAATTAATTCAAATGTTGAATATATGAATGATTTAGCATGGTTACAATGAACAAATGTGTAATCGGCTTGTATATATAAATGTAATAAATAAAATATAAAAATAAATATTATTAAAAATTATTTTATTATCAAATGATTAATTGAAAATTTGCAACAATAAAAAAGAAGAAATTATATTTGCAAATCCACAGCATGGAAAAATTCACCACTAAACCATACCAAATTTTACTCATTGGTGATCTTTTATATAACATAAAAATCGGTGCTCTTCATATAACTGAAGCACTGATGATTTTTTTTCAAACATAAGCACCAGTTCTTTTTACAAAAATATGCACTGGTGTTTAAAAAACAAAAATCAATGCTTGTTACAAAAAAATAAGCACCGATTCTTTTAAATAAACATTCAGCACCGATGTTTTTTACAAAAAAGGTACCAAAAAAAAAGCATTGGTTCTTATAAACAAACATTCACCATCGATGCTTTTAAAGAAAATGTATGCACCAATGCTTTTGTGGATGATATATGCACTGGGGTTTTATAAAGAACACACAACAATGCATATATATTACAACATTAGCACCAGTGTGTTTATATAATTAAAACACATCGATGCTTTTATATAATACATGATGCACCGATGCTAATGTAAATGCCACATGCATTAGTGCTTATTAGAAGGGTATAAGCACTAGTGCATTTACAATGCATATATGCACCGATGCTTTTTATTTATAACAGATGCGCTGGTGCACATAATAAATTTAAGAGCATCGACAAAAAAACTCTGTTATAACCTTTGGCCACCCATAATTTTTTATTTTAATTGAATATCCGTTATAACCTCCACCAAAACCTACGCTACCAAAAATGGAGGTTGTATCAAAGGTTTTTTTGACAATTTTATTCAATCTTGTAACACTAAAAACATCCATTATGGGGTGTTTTCCTTGTAGTGCTATCATTTTCTCTTTGAATATAGTTGACTAAGGCTATGTTGAGAGAGGGAAATAGACATAGGATTATCAATAACGATCAAGAAAATATTGAATCCTTTACCATGACCCTTTTCCTTATTAAGATTATAACCAAGTATGAGTCTCCAAATATCCAAATATCATTGCATTCTTGATTTGACAAGAGTGGAGAGTTTTAATTCTGTGATATAGAGCATGTAGTTCTTCTTAGTTATTGGTCATTATTCCTAATCCCTAAGCAAATGTTGCAACTTGGTTTTCTTCAAGTCAATATAGGACCCCCTTGCTCCTCTTGCTCCATTAATTTGCCTTTCTTTATATATATATATATATAGAGAGAGAGAGAGAGAGAGTACAAAAATAAATAGATGGTGGGATTTCTTCTTTTTCATTTTTTATTTTATACATCTTTTTGAATTAGTGAAGGGGAATAGAGTTAATAAGGGAGAATTTGAATCCAGACCCCTTACTACATTTGAGCTATATGGGATATTATTTAATTCTCTTAATATAACTTGCCTTATTCAAGGTTCCTTTGCATCCCATAGGAGGGGATTTTGGATGTGATTATTTGTATATAAAGGGAAGGTATCGAGGCCATATCCACATTGTTGCACTTAAATGGAGGTTTAGCCAATGTTGCTAGTATAGGGTTGGGTACTTGGGGCAATGTTATTTCTCTAGGGTTGGGAACCTAAGTCGATGTTGTTGGTCTCACCTATTTTGAACATTATTTTGGATCTGGCTCTAGAGGTTTCTTCTCCAATAATCATTGTCCTTTGCATTTATAACTTCTAAGAATTTTCTTTGGAGAGACATGGGTTGTTCGACATGAATCCTACAAATTGCATATAGCTATCAAAAACTAACATTGTTGTGATTTAATACCTATAGCTGCCAATGATTATTCCACTCTAAACTATCGTATTTGGTAGGTCAATATTGAAGTCATGCTCAACAAAGATTCATGCAAATGCAGTGGTTCCCTTTTGACCTTGATTATTCCCTTTTTCCTAAAATTGAAGAATCCATAGAAGGATGGGAATATTTGATAGTGTCACCAACAGAAGGGTTTTTATGATAGTCAAGGTAGTTGGGTTGAAACTAGAAACCATGGTTTCTCTTCCAAAACCTTTATGCAATCTTCAACATTGGAAAGAATCAACAAATAAGTCAATTGGAGCATAAATTTATTGAAAGTTATATGGTCCATGTGGAATTAATCCTCTCATGGAGTGTTACCGCTAATGTCCATATCTCATTGAACCAATGAATTAAGCCATATAATTAATCATAATGCTTTTAATATCTCACATTTTCATATGTAAAACGAGAGTGTCTTTTGGTGTCTCCACAATGAATGTCCCTCATCGAAGGGTCTTTGGAACCAAACGAAATGAGAGTTTATTTTAGATTTCATACGTAAAAGGAGGTCCCAAGGAAGAGGGTGTACCTCTACCGAAGACTACTCCACAAACATGTAGCTATAAGTTCAAAATTGAATTGTTTCTAATGTAGTATTAATATAACAAACAACCATTATCGATTTTCTTGCCAACAGTAACACTTATTATTGTTTATCTAAGGGGATCCCCTCTTCAAACTATATATCACCCTCGATAATACTAATGGAATCTAGAGTTTTCACTTATAAAATGATAATCCTCCTTACTAGAGACCTCACCATAATTTGAAATCCCTTTCTAGGCCAAACCATAACTCAAGCCTTCAAACGTTTTTGAAGTAAGTCCAATGAATTTGAAAATCAAGATTGTGGTACATGCTCTTCCTTTACATTAATGGAGGTATGGAAGCAATTTTTTATGGTGTAATCACATACTTAGGTTATTACCATGGCAATTCTAGAATTAATGACTTCCAAGGCTATAATAGTGTTCTTGCCAATGTTGTGTACAATGGTTGTGGTTACATTGAGAACATAGATAGATTCAAATGCATTATCTCATTTGTGTGTTTTTTGAAGGTATAATGTTACAATGAGACTTATTTGGCCACTAGTAGTAATGATGAAATCCATTTGTTGTATGCCCTAGTTTCATTGTTATACTAATTTAACTTTTTACTAGTCGTTTAAAATAACATAAAGGGAAACTAACTTTTTTTATTTAAAGTATAACACGAATCATTTTGAATTAATGGAATTACATAAATCAATTGTTAACATTGAAAATTCAAATTACAATAGGGTATGTGAGGGTGTTTAATGTATTTCTGCTTTAAAAACAATGATTTCAACAATCCAAAATTGTAATATCAACAAAGATTTTATAACTAGATTTTGGTGATAACAAACTAGAGAATGTCAAAATCGTAGAACATTTAGCCTCTTATTTGTGGTATTATCTCCCCCATTGGACATTACTCATAAAAAATCACACCATTTATTTTGACATATCTAGTGATTTTTGCATTTAGAGCTACAACCCAAAATGATAGAGATGTTGCCATGTAATTGGGTAATGCTTACATCCTTACTTAAAAAAAATACAATACTTATAATAAATAATAGTAATATTATATGTTTGTCAAATATAAATATAAATATAAATTAAAGCATCCCTATATATATGAAATAGAGGATTTGATATATACACCTAATATGAAAACCAAAGAAGATAATGTAGGCATCAGCAAGAAGTCAGTGAGTGTCCCGAAAACATATTTTCCGTAAAATCAACAAAAATTGACAAACCGCGACATACATTAAAAATACAAAATATATTCATTGTTTCCAAAAGTTTAAACACCTAAAGCAACAACATCAGATAAACACATTGGAACATAAATATGGATAAATCACTTATATATATAATGTAGTCATGCCAAATATAAATGATACATCAAAGTCGATATTGAATCCTAAAATATGATAGTTGTCCAATCAACGACTCAAAAGTGGATAGCCAATAGAAAATGACATCACATATATAAATGTATTTGATGAAAACTATCAGCTAGCTATCTAATATCAATGCCCTCTCCCCCTTTTACGAGAAAAGGTCATGGGTCGTTTTTCAAGCCTTCCCATATCACTAGTAGAAGAAGGACTTGGTCGTGCATCTAATATCTAATGCTGAGTGGTGGATGGAGTAATAGATGCACCAATCGAAGTAGAAGGTGGTGGGTATGTTAGCACATCACCTTGCATGGTGTGTTTGACTTTCTCCTCCTCCTCTTCCTCCTCCCCCTCCTCCTCCTCTTCCTCCTACCCCTCATGATGCCCCTCCTCTGTATCTAACCATGTAGGTGACTCCTCCATGATAAGATTCTTAATCTCCACCCTTGACTTAGATAATATATCAATATTGTCTCAGGAGATGGCATCTACATCTGGTTCTTTATGTATTTGTCTCATCCATGGGCAGAGATTGTAATGGACATACACCAAGGAATTAAGACTTGTGAAATCCAACATGTAAGGGGTTAATAAAAAAAATTATGAGTCTATAGAGTCAAAAACTAATAAATTATAATATGTTAAAGGATCATATATTCATAAATTACATTAAATGCAATTGATTTGTTGAAATTCTAACCTTTTGGTTTCTTTGCATGTATTTTTTCAAATAGATTCCAATTCCGCTCACATCCCGAAGTGGTATAGGTTTGGATAAGGATTTTGATGGAAAATTTCTATAAATATAGTGACCTTACACCATAGGTTATCCATTAAGTAGCTACAACAAATAATAAAGAAAGAGAACTAAATTACATTTAATTGCATTGGAAAACTGAAATAGGAAATAAATAAATCATAATTCAACTTTCAAATAAAAGTTAAAACACTCTAAATACTTACCTATCATGAAATTGGTCCTATCACGAATAGCATTAGCAAATCCAAATACTCTAGTACCATCCCGATACACTTCTATCTCGTGATTGATTTCATTGTGAGTCTCATAATCAAGTACCATCCTTTGAATACAAGTGAGGATCCCTTCCAACACCTTGCCATCAAAACAAGCATTTGCTTCAACTCAAACTGATATTGAACCAAAGACTAAAGAGCAATGAAGGTGGTGGAAAAATGTATGATTGCAAGACACTTCAACTCCCTATTTTTGGTGTTCCTCCTCATGAGGATGAGAACAAAAGCATGGTTGTATATGAATTTGGGGATGCTTCTAGATTGGTTAAACACCTCCTTGATGAAGGGAATTTTCTCCATATCCTATGGCATCAAATCAATACAATGAGCAAAGCATGAAGTCCAAAATAAAGTGGGGTGCCTCTCCATAAACATCTTACCAGCAACCACACATAATTAGTTGCATTATCTGTAATAATTTGCACAACATTGTGCACCCCGATATCTTGGATGAACCCATCCATCAACTTGCATAAGAGTGTTGCATCTTTAATATATGTCAATGCATCAACTGATTTAATAAACATGGTACATCTAAGACAATGTACCAAGAATTTGATAAGGGTTCTACCATTACCATCTGTCTAACCATCAGACATGACTATGCATCCAGTGCTCTCCCATGATTGCATGAACTCACCCAACCTTGCACTGATTTCCTTCTTTTCTACTTGAAGGATTTACCCCCGCAACTCCTCAAAGGTGGCACTTTTTTACCCTAGATGAACTACTACAATGGAATCACACATTTTCTACCAAAATGGATTTTGTTTTACAATGGTGAGAGGTATGTCACTCCAATAAAGGCACCTCCCACTTACCATGTCTGCTTATGCCTTCTTTGTTTTATTTACAAGTGAACTTATAGAAGGTTGTGCTCCAACTCTTATTCATGGAACAAAAAGGGATGAATCCCTTGCCCTCCCAGTAGGTGAATCCATGGATCCCCTCCCATTACCTACACTAATATTGGTAGATAGTGATACCCCTAAACTTCTTGCTATAGGACAAAAGCTACAAGCTTAGCTTTGTTTGTGGTGATATCATCCTTCTTTTTGTTCTTTTAATTAATTGAGTCATATGCATATCTCATGATCTCTATGGTCACTACAGTAGGCCAACATCATGCCCAAGGAGTTTAGCTATATGGTATTTCAACCTGCTAATCCCTCCCATCATGTGATGCCCATATAAATTGCAGTTCAAATTATGCTTGTTAGTCCCATCCTCAAGCTCACCATATTACCAAAATGGGTCCAAAGGATTTGGAAATTTGGCAAAGGGAATGAAAGCCTCAAAATGCAAGTGTAGGGCACAAAAAACACCAAGAATGTCATGTCCCCACCCCTCTACCAGAGAGAGAACGCGGCTATGTTGCTATCAAATCTGGGAAATCTAGCCCCATGAACATAAAAACATACACAAATGCATAATACATGAAATATACAACGGAAGCAAATCATTCATTTCATTTAGGAATTCATCATGTTCATAATAATTCATAAAACAAATACAGTTGTGGAAATTAAATACACAAGAATAATTATCTTGAGAAGAAGCTTCCCTGCAACTAGCTATTTCGCTGCAACGTTCCACCCAACCATAGGCCACTATGCTCATCAATCTCTCAACACCACTTCCACCCCCGAGCTGGGCATGATTTCCACAAGGAACTAGGGAACAATAGGCTTACACATAGCAAGACCATACACCCATAGTCAAGCCAACACACAGTTGGGTTTCACATACTATTAGGGCAACAAGCCAATAACATGGGGGCCTTAGACCCACTCATCCAAGCCAACAATCACATTCAACCATCTAACAGATGGGTTTCTTGGACTTACTCAGCCAATTCAACACAAGCATGCACTTCACAGAAAAGTACAATTGTTGGGTATGGATAAAAGTGTCCTAGAATCCAAAATGAAAATGAAACAAGGGTGAAATAGCCCTCTGATAGCAATTTTGATTCCAGAGACGTCTATGGCTTCACGTGGGCAAACCTGACTGCCATAAACCCCAAAATCGTGGTTCTATTCCCCCAACCACTGAGCATAACCAAAAACAACTTTGCAACCAAGAACAAATTGGTAAAATTGAGGAAAAACACCTTGTAAGTGAAATACGATTTCACAAAATGTTTATGGGCAGTGTAGAGGCTAAAACGACCCCCATCCACACCCAAATCGTGGGTATTTTTTTCCCATTCACTACACAACTCCAAAAACGAAAATTTGGGTATGGAAAAATAAAGAAACAACAGAAAAACATGGAGGTAAATGCTCAGCAAGCTCCTGTTGTGTGAGGGAGGCAAAACGACCTCTGAAAACCCCCAAATCGGGCATCACTGTTGCACACGCACTCAGCCATACCAAAAACAAAATCCCCAACAATGGAGGAATGAAGAAAAAAAAACAATTGTGAGGGATAATGCCCCAGCTATCCCCAACTGTGTGAAGAAGCAAAATACATGGGTGAATAATGGCTTGGGAATGCATTTCCAAGCATTTACTTGCCCAAGAATCCAAAAACACGTTTTCCAAAAATGGGTGACTTCCCAAATTCGAATTTGACCTCCATACCTTTCCCAGCCCAAGGCAATAACTTCCTTCACCAACTTTAGATGACCGGGCATAAAAGACAAAAAGGGTAGTTGACCACTTTATGGGTTTTCCCTTTGACATTGGATTTTTCCCCATTGGCTCAAGGGTTTGAATATTTCCCCCTCCCTATTCCTTGTGAAAACATGCCCCCATCTCTTTAACGTTGCGGCGCATAGCTAGTTGTGGTATGTTTATTAATTGCATAGTTACATAATGTCTCAAAACATATTGTGCCTGGCTAGCACATAAACCGTCGGCATTGATTTTAATTGTTGAAGCATAAAATACTCAATCCATGGCTGGGCCTTTTCCTTGAGCTCCACACCACGATTTATTAACGCTATTTACATCATATGCAATTCAATACCATGGGTTCAAAACTGGGGTGTTACAAAGAAAATACATTAAACCCCATTTGAAAAAAAAATACTAGAAATTTAGTTTAAAAACCAGGCCTCTAAATTTAGATTTTTAGCCATGAAAAATGAGAACAAGAGGGTGTCTAAAGAACTGAGAATCAAGCCTGCGATTCCATTGGAAAAAAACCATTACAATGTGATTGATTTTAATATTTATGGGCATGGAAATCATTAGCAAAATGGAAAAAAAAATTGGCAAAATATAGGCAAAGAAATATGCAAGAAAATGTGCAAGCAAACATGTAAAAAATCTATGGAAAAAATAGAAGAAACAGTGGGATACAATGTACATATCTGTGAGAAGAAGATTCAATTGGTTGGTTGGCAAATGTTTTGATTCCTTAACCCTTGCTCCACAAAAATTCTTGATGGTTATGACAAATGGTGTTTGGATGACTCCATAGTGGTTGATGGTATCCTCCTTCCCTTCTCCCTCCTTATCCAACAATCATCTCAAGCAAAATGGAAAAAGAAACCTACATTTTCCCTTTTAACCTACAGATCTTGTCGCTTAGGCGATTTTTTCCTTCATGGCGCACTTTTTTCCAAAAAAAATTGCGATGTTTACTTGTTTTAAAAAATTGCACTTTTTCCTAGCCAATTTTTTTTCCCAAGGAAAAAGCCAAGATTTTTTCAAAAAATCAATGATTTTATCTTCTTTGAAAAAAAAACTACTTTACATAAATAAAACAAGAAATCCAAATATATTTTCACAAAATTAACGGGTTGGCACCAAGGTTGGGATGAGCCGTAAACACTTGGGTTACCACTTGATTTGGTGAGGGAAGGGGAGAATTTCACACAATCGCTACATAGGGTTCATATTTGTATCAAGATGGAGGCGGGTGAGCAAGTTTGGAATGGAAACAAGCGAGAGGTCACTATACATTAAAACTAGGTTACTGGACAGAGATAATTTTGCCAGAAGAGGAACTTTGGTGGAGAAATAAGATTTGGAAGGCTAGAGCCCTATTAAAATGCAAAATATTTATGTGGTTGATCCTCACAAATAAAGTAATTACACGGGACAATTTAAGGAAGAGACGGGTCTATGGACCGAGTCTATGTAGTCTATGTTGTGCAATAGATCTAGAGGAGGACATACCCCATCTCTTTTTCAATTGTGCTTATTCCAAGTAACTTTGGACATATTTAGAAACACAATTGAAGTTATGGAATTTGTGGGTAGAAGTTGATATCAATTTGAATCTAAGATAATGGTTTATTTTACAAGAATTAAAAAGTGTTTGCTAGAGTAGTGGTGTAATTCATATTTTTAAAGAAAGCTTGGACCAACCAATTCCCCATGTAGTTGGCCAACTACACATTGACAAAAGTCGAAGTTGGGGACCCTTTGACAATATCTCTCAGTGAAAGGACTGCATCTATGGCATAGAAGGAGTTATTTATCTAATGGTAAATCGCTATATCTCATTTTCAACCAATGCTCAACATGGGTTAAACAACCAAGTCGATTTCAAGGCCCTTTGAATGCTCTTGCAGTTGGTATGGATTGAAGGAATCAAAGATTTTCAAATTTTCGGTGATTCTTCTCTAGTCATCAAATGGGTGAATGGGTCGACTGGCCTTGAAGACATAAAACTACAAGAATTAGGTAGACACCCAAAGAGCATTGTCACAGTTTTCTTATTAGTGTAATTTAGACATAACTATCGAGAACGCAATCAAGAGGTTGATCGACTCTCCAAAGAAGACATCCGAGAACAACCAGGTATGATGACTATTTACAACACAAATGTAGGGGAGGTACATGCCTTCTCCTCCACAATAGATGAATCGTGATGAAGCCAAATGCAACAACTTTATTTAAATTGAAAGACATGATTAAAATAGATAGACCAAAATTTTGATATTAATAATCCTATGCAGAATAATCCCAACTGACAAACTAGTTGTTAGCATTCCCTTGGATGATGAAATGTAGTTTTGAAAAAGCGTTATACGTTCAAGCATTACGTTGGATGTTGATAAACCTATAGAATGTATTTTTGTATCCATTTTGGTAGTAAAAATATGATTTTTTTTCTTGGGAAAAAAATTACACAAAAATAGAAATATGGCAATATGGTGTTTACATAAAAATATTGTTACTACTCTCTACATCTACATTATACACCTATACCTATATCTATTTTAAATGATCAAAAATTTACCCCTCAAAATATTTGATTCCTCTTTATGCATGATAAATCTCGAATATTATTTGCCATAAACATTACACATAAAATTCTCACTATCCTTTCTAGTACATAAATTTTTAATTTCCAATATTATGTCTAAACCCTCATGTGTTAAGTTGTGTTTGTTCAATAATAGCATAAAAGATGGAGATTGACAAGATGTGTTAAGTTGTGTTTGTTAAGTCTTCTTTTTTGACAACTAATGTTATTTCTGCAGTGATTGAACATGTTCTTTTTGTTGTTTAGGACAATACACCCTTGTAACCTAGGGTCTCTGGGGTTACCAACTTACTAAGACACTTGTAGACAATCGGCTTATGTAGAAATTGAAATATAAATAGGAAGGAAACTTAGCATACATGGTTTATGACTGTTGATCCAAGATTTGTCTTATCCTCTTTCAGTCTCTTCCAAAGCTTCCAAGGCTTCTCCAATTCACCTGCAAAGAACAAATTCTTCTAGTAATATATATATCAATGGTTAATGAGATGCATATTCATAATAAAATAATTAAAACAATTCATAATCCATCATATACAAGAATGCAACAATACAAATATTGGAAGAAGAACTTTATTTATTAATAAACAGAGAATGGTGAGATTTCAACCCAACTTCTAAAACAAGGACTCCTCTACAAACCGAGGACACTGAGTTATGTTGCTCAAAGATATCTGAAAGCATACCACTAGCATAACTTTTCTCTTCTCGGAATGATTGATTAACCCCATCCCATGCCCTATATTTATACATGGGGAAATAGAGAGGTTTCGAAGGTTAGGATGGTTGAGACAGTTGATATAGTTATGATTAGGGACTCAACTGATCTCGACTAATTGTGATTTATATTTTTTACGTGAAATTAAGGTACACACGAGTGTTAATATAGGAAAGGCATGTGTAACATGCTCCTTGGTTTAAGGAAAATCACGTGTTCAACGTACACGCGGGTTGCAATGCAAAGACTCACGTGTGACACACGGGTTGCAATGAAAATACTCGCGTGTGCAACCCTAATCTCCAAATAAAAACATATTGAATTGGCCAGGAGATTATGTATCAACATTCATGCACATCTATAATGTTTTGGCTACTTCAATCCTATTTGTCCTTTTGTGTCCCGACATAGTGGATATCATTACTTGGACGGAGAAGTGTTATTTTGGTTGATAACAGATGCCCCCTAATGTGTGAGGTCAGAGGGAAGTGATGGCCGAAATACATTAAAATCTTTTAATCTTGGAGAACTCAAATGTCCAAGGAAGCAGAGGAAGTACCTCAAACAAATACATATCAATGTCATATACAAAATCATATTTGAGGATGCCATGTTCAATATAATGGAACACTAGCTCCTTTACAATATTTGATTACATCATGTGATACATGTACAAGACCACGTATATTACAAAGGTGGATCGAATCCACAATATACAATGATGAGTCTTCAAAATCTGAAAGCTGTGTAACTGAACATAACACAATCTTGCGTAACTTAGGCTATAGATTTGAACCTAAGGTCTTCATCGAAATCCAAAGGAACCAATACAATCCTTACCATGTGAATAGATGTGCCGAAGTCGAACATGGAAAGAACTCGATAGAATGTCAGACAATGAGTACAACTGACAACTGAAGAAAAGGAGTTCACCAATAATGATAATGAATCCTAAGGTACCATCGTAAAAGCTCTAGGTCTTCGTCTTCAGGAAGTACTGATGAGAAACCATACTGTGATGAGGAAGGCAATGGATCCTCCAATAGGTCACAAGAGTGACTAGGAACTGGATACAGGAAGGTATACACAAGTAATACTCAAATAGGATAATGATGGAATCAAGATAATAATCAGATGAAGGGATAAATCCTTGAACAGTGAGCATGACACAAAGATGACCCAATGCATCTTTTAACTTATAGATAGGACAACTAGACTTATCTGTCATGCAGGAGACATGATCAGATTCCCCATGTATAAAGGACAAGTGGAGGAGTAAAACACTCGAAGTAATAGTTGAGCTGAAAGTGTAAACTAAAACATGAGTATCGAAAAGTTCAGAGAGTGCTATGTTCAAGGACGACATGCTGCCACTGTTTAACTTACTAAGACACTTGCAGGCAATCAAATTATGTAGAAATTGAAATAGGAACAGGAAGGAAACTTAGCATACCTGGTTTATGACAGTTGATCCAGGATTTGTCTTCTCCTCTTTCAGTCTCTTCCAAAGCTTCCAGGGCTTCTCCAATTTACCTACAAAGAACAAATTCTTCTAGCAATATCTTGTATATATATCAATGGTTAATGAGATGCATATTCATAATAAAATAATTAAAGCAAATCATAATCCATCATATACAAGAATGCAACAATACAAAGATTGGAAGAAGAACTTTCTTTATTAATAAATAGAGAATGGTGAGATTACAACTCAGCTTATGAAACAGGGACTCCTCTGCAAACCGAGGACACTGAGTTCTGCTGCTCCAAGATGTCTGAAGGCATACCACCAGCATAACTTTTCTCTTCTCAAAATGATTGATTAGCCCCATCCCATTCCCTCTATTTATACATGGGGAAATAGAGAGGTTTCGAAGGTTAGGATGGTTGAGACAGTTGAGATAGTTATGATTACGGAATCAAATGATCTTGACTAATTGTGATTTATATTTTTAACATTAAATTAAGGTACACACGAGTATTAATATAGGAAAGGCGCATGTAACACGCTCCTTTCTTTAAGGAAACTCGTGTGTTTAATGTACACACAGGTCGCAATGCAAACACTCGCGTGTGACACACGGGTTGCAATGCAAATACTCGCGTGTGCAACCCTAATCTCCAAATAAAAATATATTGAGCTAGTCAAGAGATTATGTATAAATAGTCATGCACATCTATAATGTTTTGGCTACTTCAATCTATTTTTCCTTTTGTGTCCCGACATATTGGATGTCAGTACTCAAACGGAGAAGTTATATTTTGGTTGATAACACTTTTGCTCTTCCCATATAAGATGGAGAGGATTGAGAAGAATTTTATATATTTGAGGTTTTGGCTTAAGCCTTTGAATTATCGGGTCAAGGATTGGTGGTGGCTTGTTAAAAAATTTGAGCGTAAGATTAGTAACTGGTCTTATAGGTTTCTTTCTTTGGGGGGGTGACTCATTTTTTTGAACTATGTTTTGAGTGCTTTGTCGGTGTATTGGTTCTCTCTCATGAAGGTGCCCAACTCTATTTTGAGGACTATGCATAGGATTATGTTTAATTTCCTCTGGCGTGGAAACCGGTCGAGTAAAGGTTTGCATTTAGTTAATTGGGAGCATCTTTCCACACCTTATGCCAGGGGGTTGGAATATAAAAAATCTTTAATGGTTTAACATTTCCCTGAGGATGAAGAGTTTGTGGATTGCCCTGAATGGGAATGGCATTTGGAATAAGGTGTTGAAGGTGAAATATTTCATAAAACTATCTATTCTGGACTGGATCAGGAAAGGTACTTACTCTGTGAAAAATTCCTCAATTATATGGAATGCTTTCATAAGGGTCTTAGGATGGATTAGGAAGTCTCTGAGTTAGAAAGTGGGCAGTGGAAAAGATGTGCTAGTAGGGGTGGATCTGGTGATTTGGCTGGAGGAAAATTAAATTTTATTTGGATCTCTCATCTCATATCTACAAGACTATGGTATTACTACTTTGGATCAAGTTCATAAACCGGTTGAGTGGCATCTCTTTGATACATACTGGCTATCGGCTGGAGATTTAGAGCTTAGTGGTGTTTGGAAATCTGAGTGGGATCAGTATATCGTCACCTTGATGCATCTGGGAATGCATCTCTCGGATAGTGTTGATAGTCTTGTTTGGTCATTTAACAGGGCAAATGGTCAAATCTCTGCAAAGTTGGCGTACCAGTTCATTGCAAATCCGAGGATCATCTTTTCTGAAGATTGGTGGAGGAAGGATATGTGGTGTTGTAGATTCCCACTAAAGATAAAATGTTTCAGTTGGTTGTGTGTATTGGATAAGGTTTGTACCTAGGACAATATTCTTAAGCGAGGATGGATTGACCTAGCATTTTCCAACTTTGTTGGGGAGAGTCTGGATCGGTTGCACACCTTATGGTGGGTTGTGCATCTGGTAAGGTTGTTCGTAAACTTGTTATTGAGTCTTTGGGTCTATTTTATTGTTGGGAGGATTTGTCACTTCTAGGGAATATGGAGGGGTGGATTTCTATGGGGCTAGATTCAATTTTCCTTCCACTCATCTGTAACTGGGCTATATGGCAGTCGAGAAATAAAGTTATTTTTTGTGGTATTAAACCTTCGGTGTAGAATGCAGTGGTGGAGTGCCTTCGAATCTTGGGTGACTATCCGATAATTCCTGGTTCTCGAAGACAAAGGGAGATTGGTATTTCTTCGATGGTATAGGCGACAACGGGTTTCTTCGACAGGCCGACAACTCAACATCTAGGTGGTGCGGTTATTTACATAGGCCCGACTCACTTTTATCTTATCAGGATGGGTTGTGGAAAGAGCACGAATACGCGAGTCAAGTTTATTGCCATGTGGGGGCTCTTACACATTGCTCAAGAGATGGGTCTTCCAGAATTAGGAGTCTTTGGTGATTCCAAATCTATTATAGATTGGATCGATGATCATGCTGACATGAGAGTTTTAGAGCTGGATTACTGGTGATCTAGAACAAAAACACTGCGTTGGGCTTTCAAGACTTTCAGCTGCAGAGATATTTATAGATAACATAACTTTATTGCGGATGGGCTTTCAAAATATGCTTTGAAGTTGTCCTCCGACATTTTGGCTTTATAAGAATTTTTGGATGACTCTCTGATTTTTTAGAACACCCTTAGGCTTTTTTTATTTCGTTCCTTTTTTTTTATTCTCTTTTGTCTCTTGCAACTTATTGAGATATCTACTCTACCAGCATGAAAAGATTTCTTAGTTGGCTGAGTTATGACTATCACTTTGTATATATATGTGATGGGATTGGGAATATCCTTATAATCTGGTTTATTGGATATTATCTATTGCGATAAGGGACTAGGGATGGTTTTGTTAGTTGCAAGGCTGCTATTGTTGGTCTTTACTCATTTCAAATGTATGGGCAAACTGAGATGTATGGGAAAATTGACTGGAGTGATAGTTTTTTTTTAGATATTGTAGATATTAGCCATGTAATCTCGTCCTTTGATGATATAAAAAAAGATTAATCTTTTTTCTTTTTGAAAAAAAAAATAATAGCATAAAAATATTTTTAAAAACTTTACATGAAAAACACTTTAAATGTGAGATGACAAGTTGTATGTGCTAAAAGGAAAGAGATAAGCCAAACTATGAGGAAAATGGAATTTGTGTATTTTAATTCATTTGAAAATAATGGATTTTGATACCTTAAAACGACTAACTCTTTAAAATGGCATTGACATACCAACTTACAATGGATTGAGGAGTCTAACTTTTAACAAATTCTATAAATTAAATTTAGAAAATGAATTGACTCTCACATTTAAACGATGTCTTGAGGAGACTCTATTAGCGATTAGGTATGGGAATAAAAGAAGATATGGGAGACTATTTCATGCTTTATGTTTCAATTGATTTTTTTAGTGTTGAAAGTGGATAAGTCTTGTCAATTATATCATGTTTCTTATATCATGTTTGTTTAAAAAAATAAATTAAAAAAAATAAAAATATAAAAATTATAAAACCAAATACATATCAGCGTCAAGCTTCAAGCTTAAAATAGATAGATTGTAAAATATTTTTATATAACTAGTATTTGCATTGAGAGGTGCAAAAGAATGTCGAGAGGGTAAAAATATTGAGTATTTCCGCAACTGAACCTTTCTGTATGATATGTGATCAACCCAATGAAGATGATCTGTACCATCACTTTAATGCCTAGTTACTCTAATGTCAAACCTTGGACTACACCAAAGGACTCCACACTTAAACATTTTTGTGAAAAACAAAATATAATTGCATTTCATATGTTTTTTGTCTAGATTGTTTTATTTGATTATTATCTCTTATTTGCAGCTTCTACATGTCAACTGCAAGAAATTTCATGCACATAAGACTAAAAAAAACATGGGAATTAGGCAAAGGGAAAGGATTGTTGTCATTTCACAAGACAATGATATAACTCTTACTGCTAAATTCAAAATATTCCAAACATCAATTGTAATACCTATCTTATGAAACACTACATTAGCTATATGCTAACTTTTTCAGTAATGTTTATTCTTATTAGTAAATGCATTTTCTCTTTTGCAATATAATCTTCTTAGCATGAAATATATTTTTGTTAATATTAAAATTAAATAAATTCTTATTATGATGATGATGATGATGATGATGATGATGATGATGATGGTTAACGTCCCCTGAGACCAAACTTTGGTCTATCGGACCTAAAGAAGAGAATTAATTAGTTTGCTTTAAAGTTATATTTCTATGCTCAAAGAGCTTGGAAAGAAGCGTCCCGAGCTTACTATAATTTTGACAGGCTAAAAGGCTAGGGATGTCGGTATTGCAACAAAGATTATGAAACTGGGATCTAAGGTGGGTGTACGCAGGGCACTCTAAGAGGAAGTGATTTTCATCTTCAATGTTCTTACTCTCACAAAGGTGGCAGATCCTTTCTACCCATGGTGTTTTAGGGACTGTCCAACGACCAGTTTCACTATGGAGCTCATGCGAGTTCGTTCTTATCTTATCTATGTTAGTTTTTTTCTTAGTATTGATCAAAACAAAGAGATACTTTTGATCTTCTAGAGTAGGGTTGATGATCTCCTTAGAATATCTTAATTTTCTTTTAGCCTCGAGATCTTTCTCACACCACAATTTTTCTTTAAACTTAGAAGAAATAATATTTTTAATGTTATTAATATTCTGCAAAGCAACATTTTCATCGATCTCCCAGTGATTTAACCAAGACCTGGTATCTTTATACCACCCACGCTTGAGCCTTAAGTGGTTTTGGCTAGAGTTTAAAGCTAGCTTAGGGAGTCTATGGTCTCCCATGTTATTGATTTTGTTCTTGTATAACAGGAGTCTAGTCATAGCTAGGCTCTGGATGGGGGAAAGACCCACTTCTATAAGGAGAATAGGATAGGGTGTATTGTTTTTTATTTTGAGGTTATAAGTTATAAAACGCTTCTGGATTTGCTCGATCTTTCTCCGGGATTCTCTAGAGATGCTGCAACCCCAAACCTCACACCCATACAAGATAACAGGAGTGACTAGAGTTTCAAAAAGGAGCTTCTTTTTATCCCACATCATGAGGTTTGCAGCTTTATAGTTATTTTCAAGACCAAAGTAAGCTTTCCACCCTCCGTTAATCCTTTTCTTAATGCTATATTTCCAGTTGAGCTTGTGATGAATATCAATTCCTAGGTACTTGTAAGAAGACACTTCCTCCAAGTTGCTATTGTCATACATAAAATTAGCGTATGTATCATTCTTGGATTTGATAATCATAACTTTTTTTTTGTCAGTGTTAACAGTCATACCCATGTTAGAGCAGAAATATTTGAGGAGTCGAAGCTGCTTATCAAGATCAAAAGAACGCCTTGCCAGAAGGACAATATCGTCAGCATAAAGAAGAAGGATGATGACTATTCCATCTAAGATCATACCAGCACAACCTGCTTCTTCTAAACAACCCTCTAACTTATCAATGTAAATGTCAAAAAGGGTAGGGAAGAGGGGGCAACCTTGCTTAACTCTGATATTACACTTAATATCTTTCGACCACCCCTCATTGCTTTTAAACTTGGCAATTACATTCTCGTAGAGCCTTATCGTGGCAGCTCTTAGCTCGAAAGGAACCTTAAGCTCTGC
>LPNX010392661.1:7305-74253 GCA_001517045.1 Pseudotsuga menziesii | reverse complement strand
CGGGGAGTCATAAAGCTTTTTAAGATAGTAATTCCAGTCGTGCAGAGAAATTTTATTATTATCTTTAGTTTTTCTAGTTAGAATCTGCCTCCAGAATTTCTTAGGGGCAGTCTTAGAGAGGTGTAAGAGATTGTCTTGTATTTTGTGAATATACTGCCTTTTTTTCTTTTTAGTAAGGGCTTTGTAATTTTTTATCTTGTTAATTTTAAGAGATTCATCAAGAGCTTCCTTAATCTCTCTCCTCGCATTTTTAGAATCAGTATCATACCAAGGGTTGGCTTTTCTATTCCTTTTATTACTCGAAACTTCAATTGAGAACTTGTTAATGGAAGAAGAGAGGGTTGTAGTAAAATTATAATATAGGTCTTCAATGTTGTCTGTACTTGATAAAGGAAGCAAATTAATTTTTAACTCATTTATAAAAAGATCTTTTTTATTCCTATCAAAGATCAAATTCTTTTGGTTATAAGGATTATCATCTATGGATAGCATAGTTGAGAGTTACCATTAAAGGTTTATGATCTGAATCAGGCTCATGGTCGTTTAGAATGTCCAAATTTATTATATCGTTGTATAAAGAAGTATCATAAATAACATAATCTACTACGCTGCTACCAAGCCCATGGATACAGGTCATCTGGCTAGAGCTAGGCCACTGCGTTAGACCATTGCAAATTATGAGATCTTGAGAACTACAGAGCTTGATTAACTCAGACCCAAACAAATTTTTCCCTAAATCTACAGAGCTTCTCTTGTACCTGCTAGCTAAAGTAAGGTCTTCATCTAACCAGAGAGGATTAGGGTTGGAATAATTGCTTAGGAGAATAGCTTGGTTGTTAGAAGTTCTAGCATTAAAATCGCCCATTAAAAGGATATTACCTTCATTTTCACTTTCAATATTTTTACCTTCTCTGCGTTCCTTTGCACCTTCTCCTGCAAATGCTAGTATAACAAATATAATATCATTTTTTCCTTAAATTATTAAGTAACATTAACGAATGATCAAATAAAATCATTTAATTATATGGCGTAATTATATGTATATGAAGTTTTGTATTAAGTATAAATGTTATTAAATATGTTATTTGAAAAATTAGCATATTTGTATATTTGAAAAATTAGCATATTTAATAGCATGTTTTTATATTTGAAAAAATAGCATATTTTCCATTAATTATAAATGCTATCAAATATGTTATTTGAAAAATTAACATTTAAATATGTTAATTTTTCAATTTCTTTTATTATGCTATATTATATTTTATTTTGTTTATATATATATATAGTTTTATGTTTTGTGAAGAAAATTTAAAATTATTTAGAATTTTATATATTAGTTTTGAGAATTGTATAATTTGAATGTGGTTAAAGTATTTGAGAGTGTTAAATCTATTTCTAAATTTAAAAATACAATTTAAACACTTTTAAAATTAAGTTTTATCCAAAAAACAATTTTTAATAAATAAAATAAAATAAAATTGAAAACATAAAATAAAAAAACTACTACTTAATAAAAATATCATTAAAAAATAAAATTTTCAATTTTTTTAATAATATTAAATTTTATATAAATGTTAAAAAATTAATTTTAAAATTATTTATTTATTTTAAAAAAACAATTTCATAAGTCAATTACTAAAATTAATTTCATAAATAAAAATATTTAATATATGAAAATTATGTTTAAAATTAAGTTTATATAAATATAAATATTTTATTAAAATTTATTAATATATTTTTTGAATTTATCAATTTAAATTAGTTTAAAACATGATCACTTAACCTATCATCAAAAGATCATAATGATAATTTAAATATATAAATATAATTTTGGAACTTGACACCCTTTACTACAATAAAATAAATATAAAGAAAATGGAAGAAAATCACTTATCTATCAATATTTTCTTTTAAAGAGTAACTATTTAAGAATATTTTGGTAGGTATAGCACGCCCATGGTTAAAATTTCTTGTTATTAAATCCAATGATCCAGGAGGGACTGAAGAAGGTGACATGGAATTGATCGGTTAAATACACATTCTGAAAACGCTCAGGCTTTATTCTGTCAGTTCGTATTCTTTCCATGTAACTTCTTCCTCCGCCAAGTCCATCCTTATTCTAAACTCGCTCTGTGTTCTTTCTAATCGGTTTGCCTCTGAATTTGGTGGATATTTTGACCTCTAAATTGGTACGATTTGCAGGAAGAAGAAAAAGAACCAGAGAGAAAATGTAGGCTATTGCAGGAAGCAAAAATTTCTCACCTCTGGAGGGGCGCAACTGGGTTCAGGGATGGAGAACGTTTTGCATTGGATCATCGATAAGGCCACTAAATTTGGTAGTGACCAAGGGACCTTCCGTTAAAATTTCCAAGGGCGCAGTAAGTCTGAATTCATCCCTTCCAAACCCCCCAAAATCCGTTGCTTATTTTCCAGTCTGCTAGCACTAAAGTGAACCGACACGTGGCAAGATTCTATTTTCTAGGGGGGCGACAAATCTTTTGAGACAATGTCTCCATAAATAATGCCTTGGGCGTAAATATACATCAAATTTCAATTTCAATTTTCATTATACATAGTTATTTATGAATTAAGAATAATTATTTTACTTCATAATCAATGAATAAATGCAATTTTTGTCTATTGGTAAGAATTGTGTGTTATTGTTTATGATTCCAAATTGGAATAGTTGACACATGGGTGGTTGTACTGGAAAATATATTGGGTAACTTTGTATTGTTAAGTTAATAATAAAACAATAAGTTAGATACTAAATCAATAACTGGGTCAATTGCAAGTATTTACTTCATTATCAATTAATAAATGCAATTTTTGTCTTTATAAGATTTACATCTTATACTTTACAACATGAAATGCCCTTTTACATTAGATCTCAGTTTCATAATCTTTGTTGCAACACCGACTTTCCTAGCCTTTTAACTTGTCAAAATTATAGTGAGCTTGGGACGCTTATCACCAAGCTCTTTGAGTATAGGAATACAATTTTAAAACAAACTAATTAATTGGTTTCTTTAGGTCCAATAAACCAAAGTCTAGTTGCAACACCGACTTTCCTAGCCTTTTAACTTGTCAAAATTATAGTGAGCTTGGGATGCTTATCACCAAGCTCTTTGAGCATAGGAATACAATTTTAAAACAAACTAATTAATTGGTTTCTTTAGGTCCAATAAACCAAAGTCTAGTCTCAGTGGACGATAACCATCATCATTAATATAATTTATTGTTACAAAATTATATCTTTATTATTAATTATAAATAATGTTTTTTTTATAATATAAATAATACTAATATTTTTGTTAATTTTTTCACAAAACTCAAAATAATTAAGTAATATATGAAAATGAATATAAATTAGTAATTAAAAAATAATTTATTAATTTACTATTTAGGTGAAGAAAATAAGATTGTACACTTTATTTTTAATAAAGCAGGTGAAGAAAATAAGATTGTACACTTTATTTTTAATAAAGTAGTTAACCAATTAGATAGAGGAGATCTTTTATCAAACAAAGAAGAAAATCGCATACATCAATTAATATCTGACATAATGAAATTGAATTTCTAATACCAAAACTAAACTCAAATCATTAATAGCAATATTTAACTTATAAAAAACATATACTTTTCCAATAAAAATTGAATAAATGATTATTGGCTTAGAAATAATATGTTATCAACCTTTCAAATTTTCACTTTTACACTTTTACAGTTGATGCATCTTTCAAAAGAATAAGAAATGCGATAAAAAGTTAAACTCAACATAGTTTAAATTTTAAAAAATTATTAAAATTTAAATGTAAAAATTTACTTATTGAATGTAATTATTATACTTAAAAAAATATTTGGAAGATTAAAGGTATGTTTTTCTTTTAACTTCTTCAAAGAAGAAAATTAATATAGCCAAGATAAAAACAAACTCTTATGAGTTTTAAAGTGAAACGGGAAGTTAAACAATTCCTAAAACATTGTGGAAAGAAAGAATATGTCATCTCTATAAGATGATGAGCGTTGAAGATGAACATCACTTTCTTTTAAAGTGTCCTACCTACACCCACATTAAATCGCAATTATACAAACCTCCCTAACATTCTAACATGTTAAAACTATAACAACCTTAAAAATACTTATTTATAATCTTTTTTAATACAAAAATAAAGTTTTATAACAATTAACGTAATTCCTTCTTTTATCTTAAAATTTTATAAACCAAATTTATTTTAAGTAAAAGTTAACTATCATCATCACTTAAAAAACAAAAAAAATTACAAAATCATTATAAAAAACATATTTATAAAATAAAATACTAATGTAAAAAGGTAAAGATATAAAACTTCAAACACAACTTTAAAACAACAAAAAAAAAAACATAAGATAACAATTTCATAAGGATATAAAACTTCATACACAACTTTAAAAAAGCATAAGATAATTACTCGCTATGAGGTAACAATTTCATAAGGATATAAAACTTCATACACAACTTTGAAAAAGCAAAAGATAATTACTTGCTATGAGATAACAATTTCATATAGTTATGCACATCATTGTTATTTTTTATTTAGTACAAATTATTTATCATTATTATTTTTATTTTTATTGTAATATAAATTACTTCACATTAATATGGCCTTAGAAATCCAACTTCTAAACATTACTCATTTTTAAGTGTTTTTTTCAGAAGAAAAAATTCAGTCTTTGATATCTATTGTTGAATCAAACGGCATTTTTACATTGCACTCCTTTCAGAGAGGACCACTGCCAAGCTACAACAAGAGGTGATGACAACAAAAAGGGCATCAAAACACCAGGCTGAAGAATACAAGGCCCCAAAGGGAACTGGGCATAGCAAACAGCCAAGACAAGCAAGAGCCTCAAGAGATCCTAGAATAGACACAGAAACCCACAGAGAGCATAGAAGGGAGGTCAGAGAGTTGATCCAAAGAAGCCCTCAAGATATCATCCAAAAGACTCACAAGATCACAATACCCATAGAAAAACTAGTGCCCAAAAAAAGAGGAGACTAAGCTCCGGCACTAAGCTCAAAAGAGCTGCAAATCACCATTCATAATAATGGTATCCTCATATATCTCAAAGAAAGAACAGTGGCCAGAAGCCAGTCGGAGGGCATCTTTGGATAAGCCATCTACTCTCTGATTGTGCTCTCTGTAGACATGTATGGCGTCCAGACAGAGAAATATTTCCATCAAAGTTCTGATATTTTCACACCAATGGCCCAACTCAAGGGAAGATAAGGATGCCTTGTTGTTCATTAAGTTGATAACCACCAATGAGTCTCCAAAGATATGCAGGAGTGGGAGACCCCAATCAGATGCTAAAACTAATACTGCCCAAAGAGCCAGGAGCTCTGCTCTAGTGTTAGTGATGTAGCCACAAACAAGTTTGCAATAGAAAGAGTGTACCTCGCTGATATCAATGACAAAACCAACACCCCCATGCGTGTTTGTAGCAGCTCCATCAAAAAAACCATATGGATATATTAAAACAGGATTTGGCCCAATATTTCTGAGTCTCGTCATCAAATATGCATTTGTTGTGAGTTTTCCAAATGCACCAGTATACCAGGATATGTAGATAACATAGCTTGTAATTTTTTATATGCCAATGCTCCAAAATCTCCATGAAGGAGCAGCCAATAGGTGGGGTGCCACACTTATAAGAGGAATAGAGCCTATCAAAAACACTTTTTGTGAAAGAACCGTCCATTAGTAAATGAGATATTGACTCCTCATTCTTAGCACATAAACAACACCAGCTTGGGCCAATCCAGCGTCTTTTTGAGAGGTTATCCCAAGTTAGAATGTGATTTTCGATCACCAGCCATACGAAATGTCACGTCCCCATGCCTCCGACCGACGAAGAGGACGCAACTACAAGCTTCAAACACAGCGGGCTAAGAGCCCCATGAACATATGCATACACAAAATTTGCATAACAGAATGCTGAAATAAAATGCGTTGCAGTATATCATGCACATATGCAATTTAATCAACACACACACAGCGGAAGCCATCAGCACTCATACATGCATGCAATCATTTAACATGTTCAACATTTTCATTAACAGAATTTACAATTGCAGAAGTAAAATGGACAAATTACTTATCTTATGAAAACTTTGCTCCGCAACCAGCTACGTCGCTGCAACGTTCCACCCAACCATAGGCCAGCGTGCTCCTTAATCTCTCAGCAGCGCTGCCACCCCCGAGCTGGGCATGATTCTCCAAGGAATAAGGGAACAAGCAGGCTTACACATAGCTAGGGATGCACAAAACACAGCCAAGCCAACACAGTTGGGTTTATCAGGCCATTAAGGAGTTGGAGAAGGCAAATTGCTAAGCTGGTGAGCTCATTACAGAGCCAAGAACACCTACCCCAGAACTAGCCTGACCTCTAATACACCCAAACACACCCAACACAAGGAATCAGTCCCTTCTCTGCTACACAGTCCCTCAGGCCCTGCATTCCCTTCCAGTGCTATTCAGGGGTGATGGAGAAGAAGGCTAGCCCTCTAGCTCTGTCTGTGTGGTTCCAGCCACCAGGTTTATCAAGCAAATCTAAGCCAACATCCCTGCTCCCAATATAGTCTGAAGACCAACCATTGCACTCAGGCAACCAACCAGCTATCACAGCTTAAACAGGGAAAACAATTTCCTGAGTCGTTCTTGGCCTTATTGTGGCCAAAATGACTCTCAAGTGAATTACAACAATTCCCAACACAATAGCAACCCAAGTACAACAGGGGAAAATCAGCAGTCCCTTCAAGACAATGAAGCCATGGGGAGACTTACACAGACCACGCAGTAAAAGAAATTAACAGAATTTCGACTTGGGCATGAGTAACATTCAATGCCAAATCCACAGTTCAGCTCGTGAGGCAAAGACACAGCTGCACCGTCCACCAATCCGCAGAAGAAAATCACGTGGGTAAAACCCAGAAATTTCTGTGCGTGAAGGAGACAATCAGACCCCGTGAGGAATGAACAGCTCTTCCTGGGCGCGTGGGTGAACAACAACAGCTGAGAGGATGCGAAATTTGATGTGCGTGAGTAGCAGCAACAATTCCCTGCGTGAAGATGAGCAACAATGGAAAGGACGCGAATTTGGAGGGCATGGGTGTTCAGCAACTCGTGGAGAGAGGAAGAAAAAAAATCTGCGTGGGTGAAGAGTGCGTGAAGGCTTCCCCTTGCCATTCCGAAGTCAACTGCTGGGTGGAGTGTGCGTGGAGGCATGGACTGACAGTCCCGCCACCCCACTCCCAAAACAATTAACTGCCATAACTTTTCCCAGCTGCCAGCAGAAATTATTAAATGGAGGTAGTTGGAATAAAACAAAAGAAGATGACACATGGGTTTTTCCCCCTTTTGGCTCAAGGTTTGACAATTTCCCCCCACACATCCTTATCCTTGGGAAAATCATGCCCTGTTCAATTTAGTTGTCGCGACCGTAGCTGGTTGTGTTCATTTTAATTATAGATGCATATTTACATGATGACCAACATAATATATGCCACATGCCCCGATATACCATCGGTGACAAATTTAAATCCAAGACATAGCATAACCGATCAATGGTGGGGCCTTGGCCTTTAACTCCACACCATGATCATTTACAATATACACATCATATACATCTAATGTAACAGGGTCAAAACCGGGGCATTACACGAAACATTTAATCTTCAGAGGTATCCTGCAGTGCCATATTCTTGCAGAATACTTGTTTTGTGATGGCACCAGAAAGGTCCTTACAATCAGGTCATATGCCAGGTTCGTAGATACATTCCCATCCTTTTTGTTGTGAGCCCATAGTAAGGTGTTTGAGTCCTCCTTTAGTCTGATACCACCGTGATTTAGACCATCAACATACCTGTTCCACTCAGACTTCCAGGCCCCACCCAGTTCCAGGTCATCAGCAAAAAACCAGTATGAGTGAGCATCCTTACCAGGATAACGTGCATGCTGAAGAGTGGAAATACCATAATCAAGTAGGTATTCCTTTAACTTGTGTGAAAGGTGAAAACATGTCACTAATCCGATAATAGGGTCTGAACCAATGCTAATGCTTTGGCCATTCCCAACCTTCCATCCCATGCATCTCCCCAACCAATTTATGGTCCTCAAAAAACCATTCCACATGATAGAAGTTCCTCTGACCGAGAAGATTTGTTTGTTTTGAAGCCAATCCTCCATGTTCATGTTCTTCAAGTATTTAGTGGAGATGGTATGGTGCCAGATACCCTCACTCTTGAGAGCCATCCATAGACTTCTAAGTCTCATGGAAGTGCTAAACCAGTCCAGGTTTTTTATGCCCCATCCCCCAAAATCAAGTGGTCTGGATAAAGCCTACCAGTCCATCAAGTGTGGCCTGTTCCTATTCCCAGAGGTGCCCTAGAGAAAGGAGAAGATCAGTTTTCTCAATTTGTTGAGAATTGACTTTGGCACCGAAGCCAGGGCAAACTAGTATACAGGTAAACTAGTTAGCACCACTCGAATAAGTATGAGTCTGCCACCCAGAGACAGGAGTTTGAAAGCCCAATGGTTGAGCCTTTTCTCAAATTTTTGCAGTAACCAGAACGAGTCCCTTGCCTCATACCTGAGTGGCTTGATGAAGTATCCAAGGTACTTGAATCCCATGTGTATGGGTTCCATCTTATAAGGCAAATGCCATTGAATAATGCTTAAATCACCCTCATCCATCTCATTAAAGAGGAAGCTGGATTTTTCAATGCTGATACACATGCCGGAAGCAGAGCAGAAAGTGTCCAATATTACTTCAAAGGCTAGCAATTCAGCCAGAGTTCCAATGCTAAAGAGAACCACATCATCAACGAAAAGTGAGTAAAGGACAAAGAAGCAGAAATTTGTATACCTTTGATCTTTCCATTAGATTTTGCATCTTTTATGAGTAGGCTGAGACCTTCGATGGCCAGGATGAATAGTAAGGGGGATAGTGGGAATCCTTGTCGAATTCCCCTAAAAGCAGTGAAAAAAAATGAGGGTGTTCCATTGACCGACACCGCAAAATTTGCAGAGGATAGGCATCCCATAATCCAGTTTACCACCCCAAGAGGAATACCAATTTGTAGAAGGCTGAGCCTCAAATAGGTCCAATTGACCGGGTCAAAGGCCTTTACCAAATCAAGCTTAAGAACCAGGGAACATCTCTTCTTGGTCTTAATGGTATGCAGTGCTTCATGAGTGATGCCCACTGACTCAATTATTTGTCTATTTTTGAGAAAACCGAACTGCTCAGGAGAGATGCCTCTATCTAGGAAGGGCTTCAACCTAAGAGCTGCTATCTTTTTGATAAGCTTGTAGACTAGATTACATAGTGAGATGGGCCTATAATCAGCAAAGGAGGTGGGATTCTCTTTTTTGGGGATTAAGGTTAAGAAAGTAGAGTTTAGTGAGGGTAAAAATTTACCTGAGAGTCTAGAAGACTCAACTGCAGCCAGTAAATCCTTCCCCACTAAGTCAAAAAACCACAGAAAAAATTCAACCGGCCATCCGTCAGAGCCAGGGCTTTTGTCTCTTTTGAAGGTCTTCAGGGCCCTCTCGACTTCATCTAGAGTAATGGCAGTAGTCAGTGAACCAGACTCTTCATTGTTAACATAAGAAGGAAAGAGTTGTATGACCTTTAGTTGATCAATGATATTGGTCTTTTTATCATCTTTAAAGATCTCAAAAAAGTGAGAAACCCCTAGGACTTTTAATTCGTCATCATCCTCAACCCAATCATCCTCCAAGTTCTTAAGGGCCCAGATAGAGTTGAAGTTCCTTCAAGTCGATGCTATCTTATGGAGGAACTTTGTGTTGGCATCACCGAGCTCATCCCATCTGATTTTGCTCTTTAGCTGCCAGGTTAACCGCTCATGTTCCAAAATAATCTTTTTATAGTCGTGAAGCATATGAAGAGACACCAAGTCCCCCTTGAGACAGTGAACCAGTAGGTCTAAAGGCAAGAAGGGACGAAATTTCAGTGTCCACAACCACCGATTCCCTTTTCATAACCTGGGATCGTTCCTTAGACCATGCCTTTACACAAACCTTGAGTCTCTTAAGCTTTTGAACCAGACCATACATGTCATCCTGTACCGGCAAAGGGAGCAAAGATGACCAGGAGTCCATAACCAACTGGGCGAAACCTTGGCGAATTTTTAATACATGTTCACCTATCCATTTGACTTTCGATAATCCATCCACGGCGCACTTAACTCATGATCTTTATGGCAAATAAAGATGCAAGGAAATAAATTTATGATAGACCATCACCATGGTTTGGGAAGGATCCAAAATATTCTTTATAATGATTCTATAGAGTCAAAGTAATATGATAATTTTAATTAATATTTAACAAAAATAAATGGTGTATATTTATTTAATTTAGATTTATTAAGTATTAAAAAAGAAAAAAATATATAATCTTTTTTAAACTTTAAAATATTTATATGAAGAAGAAGGAGGTTAATATTTATTGAGATCAAATTTGGTTTATTGAACTTTAAGAAGATTACTTTGATTGAGAAGATTAATTTGATTGATGAAGAATTTTATTTATGTGCTCAAAAAGCTTAGAAGGAAGCATTCTTAAGTCGCCATAGTTTTGACAAGTTAGAAGGTTATGGAGGTTTGTATTGTAACAAAGTTTATGAAATTGTGATCTAATGTCGGTGTATGGAGGGAATTCTAAGAGAAAGTGACTTTCATCCTCCAAAGTCTCACATAGATGGGAAAATATTTCCACACACAATGTTTAATGGATTGTCCAATGCCTTATTTCACTATAAAGCTCATGAGAGTTCATTCTTATCTTGGATATATTAGTTTTCTTCTCTGTACTACTTAAAACAAAGAGATCATTTTGATCTTCCATATTAATGTTAATGACATCCTTATAGTATCTTTATTCATTTTAACCTCTAATTACTTCTCATCCCATATTTCTCTTCAATATTAGAAGTGATAATATTTGTAATGTTGTTGTTATCTTGCAAAGTGTCATTTTATTTTATCCCCCAATAGTTTAACCATGACGTGACATCTTTGTACCATCCTCTCTTGAGTCGAAGATGGTATAGACTAGATTTTAAAGCAACTTTAGGAAGCCTCTAGTCTTCGTGTTATTTATCCTATACTTGTATAACAAGTATCTAGACATAACGATGCTCTTGATGGAAGGGAGACGCACTTCTAAAAAGAGAATAAGGTAGGTTGTTTTTAATCCTAAGATTATACTTATAAAACATTTCTGGATTTGCTTGATCTTTCCCCAAAATGTGTGTATATGTTATTTTATATAATTCATCATTAATATTATAAATTCAATAAGGAATGATACCAAACATAAACTCTTGAGATTCATTTTCTTTCTTCCGATAATTGATATGATTTAGTTTAATGTTCTTTATGTATTATAAATATGTGAATGAGTGTTATTTAACCTACATTATATTGATTATTATTATATTTTTAATTTTTTTTATACTACTTATTATCTATATGAGATGAACATTATAATATGATAATTAATTAATGTTTTGGTAATAATTTTAAAATAAAAGTGGTTTATTAAACTTTATAAATTTATAATAATTTAAAATACAAAATTTGAATGGCTTAAGATTAAAAAATTATAATAAGATTATGTATGAATTGTGAAATATATATATATATATACTTGAAGTTTTAAAATTCAAAGTGTTAATATCATGCATTACATGTCTTATTAATTTATATTTTTTTTCATTTGAAAAAATACAATTCCATTTTATAAAGTTGAAATTACGTTATGTAGAATGCATTAGGCAATTCGGTATCGAGAGACCATAACTAATTACAAATCTTATCTTCTATTATAACAAACAGACAAAAAAAGATAGTCCTTCAACCACCATGTATCGACTTAACATAGGTCCATTACTTCTCCCAAAAGCAAAGCATTCTACAGTTGTACTCTATATAAGTTACTAAACAATATCAAAATTGAGTTCAACAAAATTCATAAGAACAAAATATAATCTATACAATAGAGCTTAATTCTAATAAAATGGATTCCCATCTAATTCAACCACGTGACCTTCTATGCTCTCCTATGAATGCCATTTTCCAAGTCCCATGAGTGGCTTCTCATGATAAATGATCTACCTTAGAGTTCCTCTCCCTACAGATATATAGATAAGAAAGATCATTTATAGCCTATGCCAATGACAACACTTCCTCGTAAATTAATATGAGAAAGATATTTCGAACTTGTACTAGTCCCTTCATCCAATTTATTATGAGCATAGAATCTCCCATCACTAGCATCTTCTACACTCTTCTCTCCATAGCTAGAGTTAACACTAGTTTTAGAGCGAATAATTATTCCTTGTTATTTGTGTTGATCAAGTATCCTTGCTTTAAAATTAATGAAGTGGGAGTTTGATAAATAAAGGATTCCACTTGCACCCTCTAATGAAGGCTCCCCTTGAGTTTCCCAATCACTAAAAATCCCACGGCACAATTTTTTCGACAGTATTTTGGAACCACCACCATCAATCCTTTCATGGTGCTTCTTATTCAAAGCTAGTGAGAATGCTCAAGCTTTGAGATACTACCAACTGAGGATTTTTTATAGTACCTTCCAAGGCCTCCCCTTTCCTTATTATATAAACCCTCCAAACATAGTAGGGGTAATTCCCTATCCTTTCTCAAATCTTAGTTGCCACGCCAATTCTTCAAGCAATAATCAACCACTTTCCCTAGCCATATCTCTCTAATACATACTACTCTTTCTATCTCTTATAAAAAAAGGAGCACTCAATAAATAGATGGACTTGAGTTTCATTGCTAACCTTTCTTAAGGGGCACCTACTAGGCCCCTCCCAATTATTTGTTGGCATGTGGTCCCAAGCATGATCTCCGTTTTTTAATAATGCCACATAAATAGCTTAGTATTCACTGCGCACTTGAATTTCCAAATTATTGTATACCAGTAGTAAACCTCCCGCTCTACCTTTGCTTCCCTTATGGCTTTGTACCCGAACTTAGGAGTGTATTTCTCTCCCACAAGATTCCTATCCAACAGTAACCCATTCTCCTCATTTGATAGTCCTATATGGCAGGCTCTAAGACTATATACAAACCCATCCTAGTGAATTGTGTCTTCCACTTCCAACCATACATCTTTGACATTCAGCCATTCCTACCTCCTAACATTTTATGTTCATTGCCATAGCAACTTGATTTAAAAAATAAATCCCTTTGGATCTTAAGGTGTTTACCAATCACCTTGGTAGTTTGTGATTGGAACCACTATCAAGCAATGCATTTTTACCTAGATTAACTCTTGACCCATCACCCAACTTCCACACCAACCAACTCCCTACAACTGAAAAGGATAGCACCATAGTTTTTGAAACTAATGAAGAATTTCTTGTAGTTTTTATAAGGGCTCTATCCATTTCTCAAATAATAAGGGCAATATATATTTTTGGATCATAACACAGACTCTTGCCTAATATTAGCTTCCATACATTTTTAGCGTCCAAAGGTCTCACAAACACCACTCCATTCTTGATGCCCCATCCTCCAACTTCTTTGGGTATTGTGAATTTTTTCCCAAGATACCCATGAGAAATCTGTTTATCCAACCCTCCAAACCATAGGAATCTAAAATTGAGTTTCCTATTTATTCCAAGATGTATTTTGGTACAAAAGATAGGGATACCCAAAAAATAGGAATAGCTTGAGTACCATATTTAATTGGAATATATCCCCCAAAAACCACTTGTTACACCTGAAAAACAATCTCTTCTCCATCTTCCCTATTAACCACCACCAATCTCTCCTTGTATAATCATTTGCTTTATGTGAAACACTAATTACATAATAGTAACTTCCATCTCAATATGCACAAAAGGAAACATCTAAGTATACTACACTCTCTCTTCATCTAAACCCATGAAATTCACATTAGACTTTCCCTCGTTCACCTGCATTCCTATAGCTAAATAATACTACTCCAATATCTCTTTAATGTTTATTCCATACTTCATTGTTCCATCACCAAAAATAAGGATATCATCAACAACAAAAAATGGGAGATATACAAGCCATTTCCCATTTTAATTCCTTTCAAAGTATCAATTCTTTTGGCTTCCAACAAGAATGTACTCAACTCAATTGCAAGCAAGAGAAATAACAAAGGAGGCTGATGGAACCCATGTCTTAGTCATATGCCTAGTCTAAAGAAGCTGGAGGTGTCCCCATTAATAAAGACTACAAAAACATCCAAGGGTGGTTGTTGCAGGAGGGGTCCTTTTTTACCCAGGAGGAAACAAGGTCTTATCTTTCTCTTGGGGCTTGGAAGGAAAACAAATAATCAGGCCGAATGGGCAGTCTTAATGCAAGGAATAGAATATCTGAAATATTTAAAGGTAGACTCATTTCAAGTCTTTGGGGATTCCTGGATTTTCATTCAAAAGATGAGGAAGATTCATGTGAATAGAGAAGAAGTTGCACGAAGGGTGTAGAAGAGGATCCTGGCTCACATTTCAGACCTTTCCAAAATTCATTTCTTCCATATAAAGCAACATAACAATCAAGAAGTAGATAATTTAGCTAACATTGGTACAAGGCTTAAAGAAGGAGAATTAGTTGTTGATAAATCCATCAAAATTATTAAATGGGCCCCTTGCTTTTTGGCTTAACTAGGTTTTGTTATTGTATGAAGGGGAAAAATGAGGGTCCTCTCCTTCCTCATGAAGCACCTTTGTTTATTTTCAAAATATTAAGCCATCTTAGGAGATCGTGTAAAGGGACAAGTGGGTGGCATATAATAAGACATGCATGCATTTATTTCTCCTCGATGATCCATATACCTCCCTCCTTCACATTGATTAAGCCTGTAAAGATCCATGTGATGACGATTAATGCAGGTTGTAGTCTTGAAATCTCTCATGAATTGAGTCTTTCCATTTCTGGAATGGTCGAGAAGATGGATCCTTGTGTTCTTAACGTAAATCTGAGACTGAAGGTGGTTTTTTGAGGCTGTCATGAAAATATGGAAACTAAGATTGTAATTTTAAGGGTTTGTTTCTTAGTCCCAGAAGTGTTTCCCTACGGCTAGATTTGTCTTTGGTTTGTGATATTGGCATAATGCAAGGCCAATCAACCGATTGTTTGGAACTGAACATGTCTTCCAATGCTTTTAAAGAGGTTAAGGGTTACATGGTTGATTTCAAGAGAATGCTCTCCTTTGAATCTGAGGTGGTTTCTACAATCTATGACGGGCAACACCATACCGAGCTTGAGATCTCGTGTTTTGATACCAAGCTAGAAGATGTTGAAAGCAACTCTTGGGTCCAAGTGGGTCAAATAGAAGAAATAAAGAGGATTTTATAGAGAATGGAGAAAGCATAGGTTGATGACCTCGAGAATATTTGGAATTTTTTTGTGTGTTTGAAGAGTATGCTCCAAGAGAATATCATGACTAGTAATGATCACTCTGAGCAATGCTTTGTCCAGTTGAAGGAGGATATTAAGGAAGTTCAACCAGACTTAAACGACATCTGGGATGACATGAATGGAATCTTTGAGGAACTTGGACATTCCTAGGCAGTAGTACCAAGACACTCTCCAATGGAAGAAATCTCTTCAGCTCTCCAAAACCTAGTGAACCTACAGGATGCAACGAATATGCCAAATCAAGAATGAAGAACTAGTACTTTTTTTTTTCCTTTTTGAATATATTCTGTCTATTGCTCTGTAAACAATATATCAGAATTTACTCTATCAGAAGGAGCAGTATAGGAAATCCTCAATCCAGTAGTTATGACTTTGATATAGATCAGTATAGTGATAGGATATCAGAGAACTACCTAATCATAGATTTTGATATTTTGAAATCTTTGTTTCATCCTTATATCTAATACTTTTCTTTATTAATACAAAATATGTTTCACGTTTATGTTATAAAAAACAAAAACAAAAACATACCATCACTCAAATAACCACTTACAAACTAAATCCCACATGAATCATCAATAATTCTAGATAGATCCAACTTACCTTGTCATTTGATTTAGACAAATCTACTTTAACAACCATTGCCTTTAATTTAATTTATTGAATTTATTTATTTTAATGAATCCAAAATTTCTTGAGCCACCCCACCACTTCATGAATTTACCTACTAAACAGATAACCAAATTGAGATGCAATTGGTTAGTATTTTTTTCACTTTCTAAACTATAGTTTTTGCAATGATTTTATATATATTGTTACATAAAAGTATAAACCCATCATCCTCAAAGTAAAATGTGTCATCCTTCTTAAGTAATAATGCAATACAAGTAATCTTAAAAAAAAAAGCCAAACAATTCTCATTCTTTTGGATTCCTCTACTACTCTTAAAAGATCCTCCCATAAAATGCCATACAACCATGTACAAAATTCCATTATCCAATCTTTCCTTTTATCTTTCAACCATGTACAAAATTCCATTATCCGATCTTTCCTTTTATTTTTCTTTTAAGAAAAAGACTAAAAAAAAATGACGTTTAACTCCTCCTTTCTCACCACTCTTCCCCACATTTATTGTCCTCCTCTAAAACAAAGTTTGGGAAACTAGTAGCCATCCTTACCACTTTTCTTATTAAAACCTAATACCCTCCTTGAAAATCATCTTGAAGTAGTCCCAACCAGATATTGATTTAGTTTACTTATTTTTATTATTTATTATATTTTTTTAAATGAAAAAATATATGATTTAAATTATATTAGACATAAATTTAAATAAATAATAAACAAAAGTATATGTTTGTAGTTAATTTAGCTAAAATCTTTCGAGTCTCGAAAGAATTAATTAATTATATTGAAATGAATATAAACTTAATAATTAAAAAATAATTTATTGACGGAATAATCCTTGTTTCAAGCAATTAGAAAAAACACATTTTATTCAAAATGGGTAGTGTTTATATTTTATAGTCAACTAATTAAGTGGAGAGAATCTTTTGTATAATGTAGTAGGGGATCCTCTCTCAAGAAAAATCTTATACATCAATTTAACGTTTACCTTAATAAAATTCAAATTTTAAATTTTAAATTTGAATTTTGAATTATTGAAAACAATATTTAATTTCTAAAAATATATATATTTTTACAAAACTTTTTTTAATAAAAATTTGACTAATTGATTATGGGCTTAGAAAGTAACATGCTATTAATTTTTCAAAATTCACTTTTATAATGGATGTATCTTCAATATAAACAAGAAATGTGCTTAAAAAACATTGAACTCAACATAATTTATATTAAAAAATTATCAAAATTTTACTATAAAAATCTACTTACTCAAAATAACTATCAAAATTTATAAATATGTAAAAATAGTTATAAATATAAAGAACTACTTCTTATCCATTGGGTTTTTCAACGGCTTCAGTCATAATCATGGACCAGCCTATAACTATCAAAATTTATAAATACGTAAAAATAGTTATGAGTATAAAGAACTACTTCTTATCCATGGGGTTCTTCAACGGCTTGAGTCATAATTATGGACAAGCCTATGGAGCGGGATATATTTTGAATTTCATTCTCCCACTACTTTGAGGGAAAATGTTGTTTAGGTTGGGAGCCAAATAGTTATGGGGAATTTTTTTATTTATTTTTATAAAAACGGCTATTAAATTAATTAGAGAGAATAATGATTAGATCACTTGAGAAATTACAATAAAAACTGGGTAATATAATTACCAATAGGTTCTAAGACTACAGAGTTCACACTTTTCATTTTTAGATAAATAGAAAAAATATGAATAATGAATTTGCAAGTCTGAAAATCTGAATTTGTAATAATCTGAATAGTGAACTTTGAAATAAACCGAATATCTGAAATGATCTGCTTCCCAATCTACATTCTTGATGTGGCATCTGCTTAAACTTTGCTTCCACCTGTAGATTTTGTATTCAAACTTTTGGATCTCCAATTCATTGGTTGACGGCTAGAATCAAATGAAACACAAACCTTCATGCTCCAACCTGTTAACCAGCGTTGCTCATCCTTGCCTTCATGTTGATACAAACTAATAACATGTTCAATGTCATAGTCCTTCATATGTACATCCATCTTAAGGAATATGGGATCTTTGGGCAACTTGATTAACCAGAAGCTCATTTGAGTTGAGATGGGATGCCACGTTGGCGACCAGATCTACCTTATGATTTAGTTCTCTAAGAATGTAGTAGAACTTCAAATTTTGAAATGAATGGGAAATATTTTTTATTCTCTGCAAGATTCTAGCTAACTTCAAATTATTGATTTGGTTGGTTACATTCATGGCTTGAATTATTAAATGGGAGTCTCCGAAGACTAGAGCTTCTTCCACGCCAATAACTTTCAATTGCCTCAGTCCTCTCCACAGGATGTAAGCTTCTGCAATATTGTTTGTATCGATTCTGATGCTCCAGGAGTAAATTATTTCAGTGTTATCTTCTGGATTGAGGATAACTCCTCCCCCTCCATCCGCCCTTGGATTCCCTTTAGAGGCTCCGTCAAAGAACAACTTGTGGGGTTTCCTTTCCTTCCTCCAATTATCAAACTGAGTTTGATTGATCCTTTATCTCCTAGACTTCATGTTGTCGAATTGCAGGAGCAAAGCTGTCAGCCGATAACTTGAACAAGGTTAACCAATTTGCTTCTTCAATCTGTAAAGGGAACTTGTTTTTAGGTAGGGATTGCACCTGAAGAAATTCTTCAATGTGAGCATGAACTTTGATTTCCACTTGCGCTGGAGTGTGAGTCGTTTCTCTAAAAAATATGTTATTCCTCTCTAGCCAGGTTTCCCACACTATAAATTTCGGTAGCATCAACCAGCATGTTATGAAATCGTTCTTTTGAGATATTGATCCCGGATAAATCTAGTCCCAAGTGCTAAATAGCAACGAGATGCTTTCTGGGAGAGCTACCATGCCAAACCAAGATATTTTCAGCCACTCCCAAACTTCCATAGTGAAGCGACATTTTAGAAATAGGTGTGCAATTGTTTCTTTGCTTTCTCGACAGAGTGGACAGTGGAAAGGACCAACAAATCCTCATTTTTTCCAAATTGTCTCCTGTGAGGATTCTTCCATGGATAAGAGTCCATACGGACATATCCACCTTGGGGAGACTTCTGTTGTTCCATATTTGTTTCCAAATAGTGGGATTTTTGGGGAGGTTTGTGAGAGTGAAGAAGCGTTTATAACCTTGAGCAAAGGTGTAAGCGCATGATTTAGTGCCCCATCCTCTTTCAACTTTTGATATTTTTGCAATAGGCGTTGATCCTTGCAAATAAGAGAGAAATTGTGCTTTTTCATCTGCCAGATGGATTGGGCATTCAGGGATATTCCAGTTTTCCCAGTTGAACGGGGGTTCCATTCCAGCTAGAGATGGACCATAAGGTTTCAAAACCTTACGTTTCCATCCAAATCCGAAAATTCCAAATTCTAGGAGTAGAGGCAAGGGGAGAATTTCCAAGAATAGGATCCTTCCAAACTCTGATTTGCTTGTCATTACCTGGGATCTAAGTCAAGTCATATTTAAACAGAGGAAGCACTTTTTGACAAAGGTAAAGATAGAGGAACATTTTCTGACAATAGAAGCATTGTCTAAATAGTGCAATCAAAGAGCCAACAAATTATTCTATCCTTAAGATTTGACTACTCCAAGAATTCGAGTTTCGTATTAGGTTCCAGAGTAGTTTGGCTCCCAAGGCCAAATTTTGGAATTTAAGATCTCGGATTTGAAACCCCCCTACTTGATATGTTTTTTTTATCTTTTTCCAGCTAATAAGCATGGATCCCCCCCCCCCCCTTACTCTTCCTTGCTTGCCACAGAAAATTACGGAGCAGTCTATCGATTAAGGAGAGAATTTTGGTAGGAGCTAACAGGATGGAACTTTGACAAATAGGAAGGCTACTAAGAAAAAACTTGATTAACATCACTTTCCTTGCCAAGTTGAGCCAGAATGCTCCCCATGAGAGAATTTTATTTTTGATTTTTTATACCAATGGATTCCAGTTAGGTGTTTTTTTAGAGGCTTTGAAAATCGAAACACCAAGGTAGGTGAAGGAATCCCATTGGTTGATGCCCGCAATCCCGATAATTCGAGAGATAACGGAAAACTCTCTCGGGTTGATATTCTAGCTGTATATCTAACTTTTCCTCATATTAAGTTTACTTCAGGAGGCTTGGAAATAGGAGCCTAGTTCAGTTTTAAACCTTTTGATCGTGATAGGATTGGATCCTCGCAAGAGGATAGTGTCATCAACAAACTAGGCGCGATTGATGTCCTTGGTCGCTCGGGCCATTCAGATACCAGTTAAATCTTGGATTTTTCTAGCTTGATCTAGTTGAAAGCTTAGCAGCATGCCTTGGATCGCATAGAGCAATGGGGAGAGAGAGAATCACTGGCGCGGTCCTCTAGAAGCTTTAAAAAAGGAGACCACTCTACCGTTGACAAGAGGAGCAATCCAAGGCTCACTAATATAGGATTTAACCCAATGGGTGAAAGCGGGATCAAACTCGCAACACCTCATTACATGGAAAAGAAAAGAGTGACGAACTCTATCAAACGCATTAGCTAAATCGATTTTCACCACCATACCTTGTTCCCAATTTCTAGTGCTTGAGTGGATTGCCTCCTAAACTAAGATGATGTTGTCCCAGATTTTCCTACATTTAATGAAGCCTCCTTTATTTTCAGGAATGAGCTTGGGAAGAATGTATTTTAGTCGTTTGGCTATTATTTTGGTGATAATTTTATATACAATGTTGCAGAAAGAGATAAGACTGAATCTATTAAAAGAGGTTGCATCTTTCTCCTTTGGTATAAGGGCTATGAACGTTGAGTTGGTACTTCCCTCGATCTTATCACAGTTTTGAGTCTTCGTTACCATTTTATGAAGATATTTGGAAACAATATCCCAACAATTTTTTATAAACCTTGTAGTGAAACCATCAAGCCTCGGTGCCTTGTCCTCCTCCATGTCCTCCACCGCATCCTTTAGTTCTTCTATTGTTATCAGATTTATGAGATCCATATTATCCTTTCTTTGCAGCATATTAGGGACTAAGTCAAGGATGAGTTGAGTCTCTGGAGTATGAGCAATTTGATCCTCCACGTAGCTAGAACTAAAGTGTCAAGTTGCCTCTTCTTTAATTTTATCAAAATCGTTGATCAATTGGCCTTGGATCTGAATCTCTCGAACTTATCTGAATTGCTTTCTGGCTTCAGCTTGATTTTGAAAGTAGAATGTGTTTCGATCTCCGGCTTGAATCCATAGACTTCTTGACTTTTGTCTCCAAAGTTCTTCTTCATGCCTACAAGTCGAGTGCATGGTTTGGTGTAAGTCTACTTCTCTATCAAGGAGAGACTTGGTGATAGGAGATGATTCCATTATATGTTGATGATCTTCTAGCTTTTGTTGGGCTTCTAGTCTGATTTGAAAGGGGGAGACTATGAGTTTGGCCCAACTCTTGAGAGATTTTTTAGTTCTTCGAAGTTTCTCTTCCCAAACAAAGGAGGCAGACCCAGAGATCGAAACTGACCAAGCATCTTTGACAACCTCCAAAAAATCCTTTTGGGCAGTCCAAAGTGGGTTGAATCGAAATGGGATAGGTACCATATTAGGATCTTTCTTTAGTTCGAGGAGGATTGGTTTGTGGTCCGATCCTCCAAAAGAAAAGATCCTAGATGAAGGATTCATTCCTAAAAAAATAAATGTATCCTGGACTAGGAACCTGTCTAATCTTGTTGTTATGTGCCAAGGTCCGTAGTGTTTATTGGTCCAAGTGAACTTGCCTTTGGTTGGAACAATATATTTCAGGTCCCAATCTAAAATGAGCTCCTATACCAGTTCTTGAATGGGATCTAGCCAAAGAGGCTCCTCTTTTTTTAGATTGTTTCAAAATAACATTAAGATCTCCTACTAATATGATATTGTCCAGTCTAATACCATTGCTTGCTGCCCAGAGGAGATTCCAACACTCTTTCTTTTCATATAAAAGGGCAGGTACATAAATATTAAAGAGACCTATATGATCTCTGGTAAATTTGTCACAACCAGTTGTGTGAATATCCAATGGATACATGCCTTATGTTCGACTAATTCAAACTTTGAACTATCCCATAAGGTTCCTATTCCTCCGGAGGCTCCTTTGGAACTGACTGCAGAGCCTCCACCTATTTTCCAAAATTTCAAGCTAGTGTTAAGGAATGTCCTTTCCTCCCTCTTTGTCTCCTGATTTAGTAGGAGATCGGGCTGGGTAATCTGAATCAAATCTTTCATAGCTTCTTCTTTATTTTTGCTACCTAGTCCCCTACATTTCCAAGATATGGCCTTCATTACTTACCTTTGTTAGAGGGAGGGACCCCTTTGATGGGTTGCATTTGTTTCCTAGCATTCCTAGGATTGTGGAGGAGTCTTTCAAGCATTTGTTGGGATCATTGCAGCTTATCCCTGTAGGTATCTTGATCCCTATGCTCTTTTGTCGATTTCCTTATGCGTGTGGATTTGTTCTTTTCAGACATGGTCTTCTCTAATTTCCCTTCTTCTTCTTCAAAATCTTCTATTTCAAATTCATCAGTAGATTTCTCCCGATTTCTGGTATCATCAACATCTCCCCCTATTGCCTCTAGACAGTTGACAGGGGTAGTCTCAGATACTACCTCTATAGGCTCGTTTTCATCATTCCCCTCAGTAATATCAAGAGGTCTGAATTTGTTTTCATTTGTTTTAGGATGGGCTTGATCAACTTATTTATCGAGAGAAGGGGTGGGTTTGGCGTTTTTGAGATCTTTTCTTGGCCTGTGCGCTCCTTTGGACTTCTTTGCGGCTTGCCAACCTTCATTATTGTCCTTTTCTGGATGAGCTTCATGGTTTTGAGGGCAGTTCCTGAGGAAGTGACCGTATTTGTGGCACCCTTTGCATTTGAAAGGCAGTTTCTCATAATCCAGTTTTTGGAAATGAGATCAATTTCCTATAGTGAGTTTAATCGCTTCTAGTAGGATGACTTCCAAATCTACCTCAACACAAATACGTGTACAAGCATATTGGTCCTTAGGGCTTTCCATATTGATAAACCAAATTAGGGTACTTGCTATTGATTTCAGGGATTCAGGATTCCAATAGTGCATTGGCAGGTTTGGCAAGAGGACCCAGAATGGGACGACTTTAGGGATATCTGCTGCAGGATTGAAATCCAGAGTCCACCGGTTTAAATATAAACCTTGCGGCCCCGTGAAATATGGGCCATTCCTAAAGATAAGATCTCGATCTATTTTAGACTTGAAATCGAAGAGGAAATACCCCCTTCCTACTGAATATGATGCAACATTTTGAGCTATCAACGATCTCCAATTTCTTTGAATCCAGCTATCGGTGGATTTCAGGGAGGGCTAGAGACCAACAAACTGGCCAATCAGAGCCCGATCTGCAAGGGAGAGAGTGACCCTGATGGTGTCTTCTGGTGGAAGGGACACCACTGGGATGTCTTCCAGTCTTTTGACGAACTTCGGCGACACATCCCCTGCAGCCTTCTTACCTTGAGAGGAAACCAATCATGCAAAGGATTCCACTTCAGGCGGGAGATTAGTGGAGGGAGACACCGAGCCGCCCTCACCGAACACCATGGACAAAGAATCCCCTTCTCCCATCGTGTTTAGTCTCACCTATGTTCGATCTCAATGACGAAAATAGATTAGGCTTAAAACAACAAGATATTCGTTCATAGGTCAGAAGATCCATGCTCTCGATCCGCTCTGCTCTCTGCATTGATATCATCTTGTCCAGAAAATCCTCCTGCTCCTGCACTGCTTGATCGCCCCAAAAACCAACCCATTATGGATTGTTATTTGCAAGTTAGCGATAAAGGCTAATATGCATAGTTATGGGGAATTTATTGCTTTGTTGTTACTATTGCATTTGGCCAAGGTCAAGGCCATAAAAAATTTATAGATATTTGGGGATTCAACATTGGTGATAAGCAATGGTTTAGGGACATCACAGGTTCAAAACCCGACTCTCTCCAATTTAACCAGGCACTTCAAGGACACAACAACTTTATTTGAGAAGATCTCTTTCAAGCATATTTATAGACAGTTTAATTATGTAGTAGATAGTTTTCAAAATCATGCTTTACAGGGCCACGCTGATAAGTATATGAGGAGGAGTACATTGATGGGGCCGTGGTTTCAATTTGAAATTTTCCAGCGCTGTTTTGAGGCATGACTAGGTTCATTTCTTGATTATTAAAATTTGATGGTGACAATTTTTAAGGAATTTCTACAGTACTCGTAGCGCTTTGGAAAATTATATTTTTTGTAGTAGGGTCACTGTATCTCTTTGTCTTTAGAAGAGATGGATTAGTTTGTACTTTTTGATTTGTTTAGAATAGTTGATTAAAGAATGTTAAATGTAGAGCTTTTGAGGAATAGGGGCACTACTCTATATTTTTAGAAGAGATACATAAGGTTATATTTTTTGAATTGTTTAATATAGATGATAAAAAAATTGTTAAATGTAGAGTTTATGAGAAAAGAACTAAAATGTTTTTGATGAGTTTTTTCGACTATATACAACTTATTGAAAACTATAAAATATTGATCGTTTAGAATTGTATTTACATTTCTCATTAAAAAATATAAATAAAAATAATTCGGAAAAAAATAAAAAAACAAAATAAAATAAAATAAAAAATAAAATCTAAAAATTACAAAGTCATGGTAGAGAAAAACATAATTATAAATTCAAACACTAGTTCTTTATGCTCCTCATCCACGGTGGTTAAAAGGATAAGGACATAAAATTTCATACATAACATTAAATAAAAAACACAAGATAATTGTTTGGAATGAGGTATCAATTTCATACATTTACGGAGATCGTTGTTATTTTTTATTTTTATTTAATAAATTATTTCACATTGATTTGGCCTTAGAAATCTAACTTCTAAACATTTCCCATATTTAAGTTTTTTCAGATGAAAAAAGTATTCCTTGATATTCTATTGAATCAAAGGTAACGGTGTACATCATCAAATAATATCAGATCCAAACATGTGGCATCTAACAGCTATCCATAAATACATCAACAACTTTTACAAAGAAAAATGTGCTCTCTCTGAACCAGCTACTGTCAATACCTGGGCATTATGTACCTAAAATGTTCCTCTCATAAAACTCATTGCAAAACTATCAGCCAAATATGTCCCTAAAGAAGATAATAAGAGCCCAGAGGCATTATCCAAGTCAGGGCTTGGGTCCTCTCAAATAGTCAAAAGGCATGACTAATCATCTAAATCCAAACATGCTCAAAAAGAAGCCAAAACTCAAAGATCGGCAAGGCTTAGGCAAATTAGAGCAATGCTCTAAAAAAAGCTGAAGTTCAACTTCCCCAAATAACTCACCTTCACATATTTCAATAAAGGTAAGATGGCCCGAAACCATATGAAGCCCTTTCTTGGATAATGTATCTGCCCTCTTATAATATTCCATATAGACATGGCTGAAATCCACGTATGTGAACGAATATATAAGCCTTTTGGTGTTGTCGCACCAAGCCTCTAAGTTCACAATGGCAAGAGTGGATTCTTCCTTTGCCCAATTTATAATCACAGAGGAATTGCCAAAGACATGTAGATATGGTAATCCAATATCTTTGGCAATGTACAATAATGCCCAGAGCGCCAATAGCTCAGCTCTTGTATTAGTGTTGTTTCCACAGCCTAATTTAATAGAGAGATAATGCAATTCATTAATCCAGATACATACACCCGCACCTCCATCAAAGAATGCCATGGGAAATAGTTTAATTGGAGGATCTCCATTATTCCTGACTTTAGACCTTTTTACCTGAGGCACCTGATGAGTTGAAACCTCTAACATAATCCTATGATGGAGTCTGCTAATATTAGGCTCTTTGTTCTAAAAAATATAGTTGTTTTTGGTCTTCCAAAGATTCTGAATGAAAAAAATAGGCAGATACAGAAGATCCCCGTCCTTAGAGAACCAGCTGATAAGGTTCCCTGAAAGAGTTAAATCTGACCAATCCAAATATACATCAAATATATTGCCTAAGTTGTGTAATACCTCTTGTGTGAAGGAACATTCATATGATCTATTGACTCAGCACCTGACTTACATAGGCTACATCTGTTAGGACCGAGTCGTTCCCTTTTACATAGATTGTCCCAATTATTTATGTCCTCAAAGTGATACTTAAATATAACTTTAAATTATCACTTTAAAAGGTGCATTGAATTTTTAATGTTGGTTCACCCATTAATTTTACTTATCCACCTACCAAGGGCACACTTAAACCGTTATCTTTATGGCAAATAAAGATGAAAGGAAATAAATTTATGATATCACTTTAAATGCATTGAATTTTTAATGTTGGTTCACCCATTAATTTTACTTATCCACCTACGAAGGGAGCACTTAACCACGATCTTTATGGCAAATAAAGATGCAAGGAAATAAATTTATGATAGACCATCCCCATTGTCTAGGAAGGATCCAAAACATTTATTAAGAATTTAAAAATAATATGATAACTTTAGTTGGTATATCTAATTATATTAAAATAATTAATGTATATTTATTTTAAATTTAGATTTATTAAATATTAAAAGGGAAAAAATTAAATGTAAATATTTTATGTTTTATATATATTATAAAATTTATTATTATTAATATTATAGATTCAATTATGTATCAAATATAATTTATTGAGATTTATTTTCTTTCTATATGATTTAGTTTTTATAATGTTATATATAAATTTGTGAACGAGCAGTGTTTAATCTATTTTATATTTATTTTTAATTATTATATTTTTATTTTATTATTAATATAAAATAATAATGTGGTGGCGGCGGCGACCATCTATTGAGACTTGAGACCAAATTTTGGTCTATCGAATTTAAAGAAACAAATTAATTAGTTTGTTTTAAAATTGTATTCCTATGCTCAAAGAGCTTGGTGAGAAGTGTTTCGAGCTCACTATAATGTTGACAAGTTAAAAAGGCTAGGAAGGTCGGTATTGCCACAAAGATTATGAAATTGAGATCTAATGTGGGTGTACGCAGGGCACTCTAAGAGGAAGTGATTTTCATCTTCAATGTTCCTATTCTCACAGAGACGGCAAATTCTTTCCACCCATGGTGTTTTAGGAACTATCCAACGACCTGTTTCACTATGGAGCTCATGAGAGTCCGTTCTTATCTTGGCTATATTAATTTTTTTCTTTAAACTGGTTAATACAGAGAGATACTTTTGATCTTCTAGAGTATGGTTGATGACCTCCTTATAATATCTTGATTTTCTTTTTGCCTCTAAATCTTTCTCACACTACAATTTCTCTTTAAATTTAGAAGTAACAATATTTTTAATGTTATTAATATTTTGCAATGCAACATTTTCGTCGATCTCCCAGTGGTTTAACCAGGCCTTGGTATCTTTATACCAATGTTGCTTGAGCCTTAGGTGGTTTTGGCTGGAATTAAAAGCTATCTTAGGAAGTCTATGGTCTCCCATGTTATTGATTTTATGTTTGTACAACAGGAGCCTAGTCATAGCTAGGCTCTCGATAGGGGAAATACCCACTTCTATAAGGAGAATATGATATGGTGTATTGCTTTTAATTTTGAGGTTATACGTTGTAAAACGCTTCTGGATTTGCTCAATCTTTCTCCAGGATTCTCTAGAGATGTTGCAACCCTAAACCTCACAACCATACAAGATAACATGAGTGACTAAAGTTTCAAAGAGGAGCTTCTTTGTATCCCACATCACAAGGTTTGCTGCTTTACAATTATTTTCAAGACCAAAATAAGCTTTCCACCCTCCATTAATCATTTTCTCAATGCTATAGTTCCAGTTGAGCTTGTGATGAATATCAATTCCTAGGTATTTGTAAGAAGACACTTCCTCCAAGTTGATATTGTCATACACGAAATTAGCATAAGTGTCCTTCTTGGATTTGATAATATATAGAATAAACCATTCTGCCAATTTAATAATCTAATGGATAATAATTGTAAAATAAAAGTGGGTTAAATTTTTTTATTAATTTAATAATAATAATAATAAATTAAAATATTGAAATTCACTTTATATAACATTGCTTAAAATTATATATGAATTGTGAAAATCTATACACTTATGCTGTTGGTAGGTGATGATCCAAGAGTCAATGCCAGCAAGGTTTCAATGCCAGGTGTTGCTGCTCCAAGTTCCAAGTGTGTTGTTGATGCACCACTACTCAATGAATGTAAGGTGCCGACGTACGTCTTCTATGAGAATCACCATAGACACATTTAACTTTTCCATTTTAACAAGAGAACAATCCATCCCACCACAACCATCCATTGTTTGAATAGTAATTCTAGCTAGTTCTCCTATTTCTAATTGGCCTTGGTTACAACTCTAACAAACAACTGGTTGCATTAGCCTTTGCCTTAGCTGAGAGCTAGAAGATTTTTACTTATGGTTATAAAGTAAAAATTCAAAATGTTAATATCATACATTACATGTCTTATTAATTTATAAAAAAAAATGTAATTCCATTTTAGAAGGTTGAAATTATTTTTCATAGAATATGTTAGGAATTATGATCCAAAATGTTATGTTTAGAAGTTTAGTTTAATAAATGTAAAAGGGCATCTACATACTCACGTGATTTTGTGAGGTGTCCCTTAGTTAGTTTCAGTAACGGTAAATTAGTTGTTACTGTTTGGATATTTAAATCCATCGAGTTTTACATGTGAGGTAATCTTTCGGGACTTAGCCCTCACATCTCTGTGATGTAATTATTTTCCTTCTTCATTAATAAAGTTATGTGTCCTAGGACACTTTGTCAAAGTGGTATCAGAGCACGCAGTTGAAGCTTGGTCTGGTTGGAATTTGGTTGGAAGGTGCTAAAGGTTGTTTGAAGAAGGATTTTGCAAGACCTCAAAGTTGATAAAAAAGAAGCAACTTCTTTATTATTGATAATCAATCAGCAATCAAGTTAACCAAAAATCTTATTTTTCATTCAAAGACTAAGCATGTGGATACTAAGTATCATTACATTCGGGCTCTCGTCGTCAAACAAATCATCAAGCCAAAGTATTGTCCATCAGAAGATCAAACTGCAGATATTTTTACAAAATCTCTTGGAAGGGTCAAATTTGATAAGTTTAGAAATGAACTTGGTATTTGTTCAAAAGAATTTTTGGATCAAAGGGGGGATTGTTAGGAATTATGATCCAAAATGTTATGTTTAAAAGTTTAGTTTAATAAATGTAAAAGGGCATATACACACTCACGTGATTATGTGAGGTGTCCCTTAGTTAGTTTCAGTAACAGTAAATTAGTTGTTACTCTTTGGATATTTAAATCCATCGAGTTTTCCATGTGAGGTAATCTTTTGGGACTTAGCCCTCACATCTCTGTGATGTAATTATTTTCCTTCTTCATTAATAAAGTTATGTCTTTGAGGACACTTTGTCAGAATATAGAAGGCATTTCAGTATTGAGAAACAAAAAATAACTACAAATCTTATCTTCGATTATAACACACAAACAAGGAAAGACATCCCTTCAATTGTTATGTATTTACTTAACACAGGTCCATTACTTCACCCAAAAGCAAAATCTTACATTATTATTTCGGCATCCTAGAACTATACTCTATATATGTTACTAAATTGTATCACAATTGAGTTCAACAAAATCCATAAGAAACAAACCTAATATATTACAATAGAGTTTAATTCTAATAAAATGGATTAGGATCCTGCATCACCATCTATGATCTCCCACGAATGCCATTGTTCAAGTCCCATGAGTGAATCTTCTCATGATAAATGATCAGCTTTAGACTTCCTCTCCTTATAGACATGTAAGTAATAAATCCCACTTACTACCTATGTCAATGACACCACTTCCTCATAAATTAATCTGAGCAAGATATTTTGAACATATACTAGTCCCTTCATCCAATTTATTATAAGCATAGAATCTCCCATCACTAGCATATTTCTTCTCTCCATAGATAGAGTAAACACCAGTTTTAGAGCCAATAATTATGCCTTGTTACTTGTATTGAATCTTATGCCTACTTTTTATATTAATGAAGTGAGATTTTGATAAATAAAGGATTCCTATTGCACCCCCCAATAAAGGCTCCCCTTGAGTTGCCTGATAAAAAAAGTATCATGGCCCAGTTTTGTCAATAGTCTTTGGAACCACCACCCTCGAACCTTTCATTATTGCTTCTTATTTAAAGCTAGTGAGAATTCTCAAGCTTTGAGATGCTACTTGAAGAGGGTTTTTGATCTTACCTTCCAAGAGATCCCCATTCCTTGTCATCCGAACCCTCCAAACTTAGAGTAAGGGTAAAGCCCTATACTTTCTCAAATGTTAGTTGTCACACCAATTATTCAAGGAATAATCAATAGCTTTCCCTACCCACATATCTCTAATACATTTGCTCTTTCTATCACTTATAGAAAAGGATCACTCAATAAACAAATGGACAAGAGATTCATTGTTAACCTTGCATGAGGGGCACCTACGAGGCCACTCCCAGTTCTTTTTTGGCATATGGTCCCAAACAAGGACTCCATTTCTTAACAATTCCACATAAATATCTTCACACTCACTAAGCACTTGAATTTCCAAATTATTGTATACCACCAGTAAACCTCTTTCTCTACCTCTACTTCCCTTATGGATTTGTATCTCAACTTAGGAGTGTATTTCTCTCCCACAAAATTCTTATCCCACACTAGCTCATTCTCCTCAGTTGATAATCTTATATGGAATTCTCTAAGACTATATACAAACCCCTCCTAATTAATTTTGTCTTCCAATTCCAACCCTATATCTTCAACATTCAACCATCCCTACCTCCCAACATTTATGCTCCTTGCCATTAAATACTGATTTAAAAAATAAATCTCGTTGGATCTTAAAGTGTTAACTAATGACCTTGGTAGTTTGTGATTGGAACCATTATCAAGCCATGGATCTTTACCCAACTTAACTCTAGACATATCACCCAACTTCCATACCAACCAACTCTCTACAACTGAAAAGGATATCACCATAGTCTTCCAAACTATTGAAGAATTTCTTGTAGTTTTTACATGGCTTCTATCCATTCCTTAACTAATAAGGGCACTATATATTTTTGGATCATTATTGTGCACCACATATTCTTACCTGATATTAGCTTCCATACCATTTTTGCAGCCAAAGGTATCACAAACACCACTCCATTCTTGATGCCCCATCCTTCAAATTATTTGGGCATTGTGATTTTTTTCCCAAGATACCCATGAGAAAACCTTTTTATCCACCCCTCCAACCCTAGGAATCTAAAATTGAGTTTCCTTATCTCTTCCAAGATGTCTTCTGGTACAAACTCTAGGGATACCCAAAACATAGGAATAACTTCAATAACATATTTAATTATAATATATCCCCCCCTCCTAGAAAGCCACTTATTGCACCAAAAAAAAAATCTCTTCTCCACCTTCCCTATTAACCACTACCAATATCTCCTTGTACAATCATTTCATTTTTATGTAAAACCTTAATTACTTAATAACAACTTCCATCTCAATATGGACAAAAGGAAACATCTAAGTAAACTACACTCTCTCTTTCTCCTTTAAACCCATGGAATTCACATAAGACTTTCCATCATTTACCTAAATAGAACTAATCCAATATCTATTTAATCCTTATTCCATCACTCAATGTTCCATCTCAAAAAATAAGGATATCATCAACAACAAAAATGAGAGATATACAAGTTGTTTCCCATTTTAATTCCTTTCAAAGCCTTAATTCTTTTGGCTTCCAAAAAGAATCTACTCAACCCCTTTTCAAGCAAGAGACATAACCAAGGAGGCAGAGGGAACCCTTGTCTTAGTCATTTTACTAAAGAAACTAGAGGCATCCCCATAAATCAAGACTACAAAAGACACTGAAATAATACATACCATCACCCAAATAACCACTGGCAAACTAAATCCCACATGAATCATCAATAATTTTAGATAGATCCAACTTATCTTATCATATGATCTAAACAAATCTACCTTAACAAACATTGCCTTCAATTTATTTATTTTAATGACTGGAGAGTTTCTTGATCCACCCCCACCACTTCATGAATATGTCTACCAACCAGAAAACCAAACTGCTCCTGTGAGATGCAATTGGATAATACTTTTTTCACTTTCCTGGTTATAGTTGCAATGATTTGGTATATGTTGTTACATAAGGATATAGGTACATAGTCCTCAAAGTAGAACGTTCATCCTTATTAGGTATTAATGCAATAAAATTAGTCTTAAAAGAATCCAAACACTTCCCCATTCTCTTATATTCCTCTACTACTCTTAAGAGATCCTCCCCTAGAATGTCATACAACCCCATACAAAATTCTATATTCCAATCTTCCAACCCTAGATTTTTATCTTTCTTGAAAGAATTAAGAGCGACTTATGGTTGCTCCTTTATCACCACTGCCCCCAACATTTCATTTCCCTCACACCTCAAAATGTTTATGGGAAAACAGTAGACATCCTTACCACTTTTTTTGTTGAAACCCTAATACACTCCTTGAAAATCTTCTTGAAGTAGTCCACACCAACTATTGATATATCTTTAAAATTGTTCACTTCTTTACCTTCCAAATTGTTTTAACACTTATCCTAAGATTTGCAAAATAATGAAAAAAATTGGTGTTCTCATCCCCCTATTCCAACCATAAATATTTGCTTTTTAATGTCCATATAGATTCCCTCTCATCTAAGAGCATCCTCATATTCCTTTCCAACTCACTTGTTTTGACTTTATGTTCTTTTGAGTAGTAACCAACCAGGTTCCGATAATATGCTTCATTGAAACCCCTTTGAAAATCCTTCAAAGACTACTCATTCGTCACTCTCTTGTCTAAATCCCACTTGACTATGATATATTTTAATGTTTTTAGGTTTTTCTCAAATTGCAAAGTTGTAGAGGCTTTGCTTCCAAAATCATACGATACCCAAGTGTTCTTCACTCAGATTTACAGACTCTTCATTTTTTAACTAGGAGGAATTAAATTTGAAGGGACTCGAGGATTGCAAACCTGGTCCATTCAGTTTCATAAATATAGGGAAATGATCAGGATCCCCTCTAGGTCCAACCCATTGTCTCAACCTGAGCTTATCCCCCGACCACGATTCAGATACAAGCAACCTTTCAAGTATTTTTTCTATACCATCAATCCCAACTCTGTTGCTCCTCTAGGTGGGCCTATTCTTCATAGAAGAAATATCTATAAGTTCACTTATATCCAATTTTAACTTACAAAGTAAGTTGTAAGTGAATCCACTTTATCTTTCTCTCCCCGAATCTCATAAACTCCAAAAGTAAAATTGAAATCTCCACCCACAATTACACATGAATGATTTAAAAAAAGAAAAATGAAAAACCTGTCCCACTAAGTCTCACTATCCATGTATAGACCATAGACATTAAGAGCTATGATCCCTATGCCCAATCCCACATAGAACATGTTCAACCCAATACATAAATAAAAAATTCCAAGAATTAATACAATTGATATTTATCATCTTCCATGTTCAAATCATCCCACCCAATTTGCCTTTAGCATCCAGGTAAGCGAAATCCTACCCACCCATGATTTTTTTTCAACTCTATAACTATCTTGAAATCTTATCCCATTGTTCCTTGTAGAGAAATAATGTTAGTACCATGGGTGTCCACACATCTCTTAAGGGCCAATTTTTTCCTAGGGATACCCACCCTACTTTAATTCAATGGTAGGCAAAGCATCACAAACCAAATGATGGGATTTTACTTGCTTTAAGCACCCCTTGGATGGTTAATTGTTTCCCCAATTGGCCCTAAAGAAATGCCTTTTTCTTGAGCAAGAATGATATGTTATTTTCTCCCTCGACCTTTTCTTTTAAACAACTTACGTGTAGAGTTAGATCAACCCCCATCCACACTTTCAACTCTTATAGAGGCTTTTCCTTTCCTAGATCTAGTAAAGTACCTAACATCCATGCAGCCTTTTGGTTCCATAATTATTTGATCTAGGTTTGTAGGAGTCCCTGTGTCTTCCATTTCCTCTATAGAAAGTCATATAGGACCCTGAAAAAGTTCCAACCCCTTCATTCATTTTTGTGAAAAAAACATTCTACTATGACTTCCACAAATGGAGTAGTATCCAAACCCAAAATAGAAACATTGACTCTCACTCCATTTGATTTAGAGCATGAATAAGCTTAGGATCAAACAATTATGAAAAACTAATGGCATAAAAATTGTTTATCACCTTGGCAACAAAATATAGTGATAAAAAACTTTAAGTACTTGGGGACTCTTTGTTTGTCATAAAATCGATGAAGAAATAATGTGCATTGAGAAATTTTACCCTAAAACCCTTATTGGATGAGATCATGGAAATTCTAGTAAGTTTCAATAACTCCTTCTTCCATCCAATTTATTAAGAAAGGAATCGACAAGCATATGGACTGTCGAAGGTTGGAGCACTTCTCACTCAAAGTGAATGGATAATAAAAGAGTATTGACAATTAACATATTTTTGAATATGTTGTTCTGGTTACAGTGAATTACATTTTTTGTTTATATCCAATGATGCTGGAGAATTGTGCTGATGAATGGTTTTTTAGCACAATATGTAGGAGGTAGGATGAACTAGTTTTTTAGCTACGACTTTAGTGTCTTTTGACGTCAAATTTTGGCTTGGATGGTGCCCTGTTGAAGACAGTGGATAAAGTTGTATTTGACTTTTATTTCTTTTATTCTTAGGAATATCAAGAAATAATGTTTAAAAAAATCCCTTTTATGATGGTTTACCATTTTCTTTTTAAAAAATTTTACTAGTTTTTAATGCTCTATGTTGAACCTGGTATAAAAGGACTCATGTTTTTTGGATCATATATAGGGGTACTCTCTCTGAGGAAATATATATTGTGAAGCTTGTTTTTGGAAAATAATATGGAGTATAATAGGATGGGTTTTCATTGACATGACTATGCCATTTCTTTTGTCATGATAAAGGTTTTTGAATGCTGAACAACATCTGTTCAACATGGAATACAAAACTCTAAAGGAGTGGATTGGTACTCACTGGTATGTTCTATTCGACTATTCTCCGCATTTCTATCTACTCGATACGGGATGGATTAGAGCCATTTTCAAGTCTGATGAGCATGCATAGGAATTTCTGGTGGGGATTTGTTCTTGGGGATCTTTCGTCATGAAAGTTAAGCCCTATACCCCTTTCTTTAACGCCAACCATGAGAAGATTTAGAACCATTTGGGTCCTCCTGCCAGGCTTGGCACCTGAGTTATGGAGTGATCAAATCTTTGCACTGATAGGTGGGGAGTTTGGGTCCTTCATCGGAAATGACTTAAGCTTCCTAGATAGTGGGGTTATGACTATGGCACAAATACTGGTTTGTATTGATATTTGGGATGGATTAGCTCCTGATATTTCTATTTTTAAAGCGTCTCTTCCTTCAAGCAAAAGTTGGATTATGCTCGAGTTCCTTTTCAATGCATCTGGTGTCACAGGTATGGTCACCTAGTGAAAAACTGCCCTCTTCCCTTTTCCTTCTTGGCTAGAAAACCATTTCCTATGATAGTGATCTCTTCGCCTTTGGGTGTGGAGGATGGATTGACCTCCATTTGTTTGGTGCCAGATATTTCTATGGATTCTCCTATGGAGAAAGGACCAACTTTCCTTTGTATGGTTCCTGAACATTCTTTGGATGCTCTTGTTCCCATGGAGCCTCCTCCTTTTCCTGTGGATGAGTCTACGTCCATGCTTAGTGTGGCTGACGATCCTACTCTCAATATGTTTGTTCCATACATTCCATGACTGCTCATGCTCCGGTGGATCCTCTTACCATGGATGGGAGGGATCATTCGAGTGATCAAGGCCCTTATCAATCAGTTGCTTCAGGATCTCTCCTCTACTACACTCCTATGACCTTGGGTTCTCCCTCGTAGGTTGTCGATGGTATAGTGCAGTGTATGGCAATGGAATTTTTTTCCTGGGATGGAACAGTGGGTGTCACACACCTATAATTTCCACAACAATTTTTTTTGGATATATATATGTGTGTGTGTGTGTGTGTGTGTGTGTGTGTCTATGTGTATAAACATCCATATACTCTTTCACCAAGTGAATAGCATAGCATGTAATAGTGACTGCAACATGAATACTTTGTCATTTATTTGTATAGTGACTTATATTGTTTCCATTACTGATTTTGACAGGTTATAAAATTATGTGGGTGTTTGCATAAGGTTAGCAGCATTCTACTGTCACACCTGAAGGTGATGTACTTGACACTTTTTATATTTATCCTACTACAAGTTTTGGTAAGGTTACCTAGCCCTAAGGCTGGTCTCTGCCCTAGCTGTTGCATCCTAACTCTTATGATAGCAACTTGTTTTTATAAAGAAAGTGAGTTAGGAAACTATGGTGTTAAACACCATAGTCCTTATCCCAATACTTGGCTTGAATTATGGTTATGTTTCGATCCATGGTATACACCATGGTCCTTGCACAAGGTAAATTTTATGTGCTTTATTTATATGTTAAAATATATGGGGAACTATGGTATTCATACCATAGTCGAGGTTGATTCTTGGCTTACCACCTTCAAGATGTATATATATTATAAGGTTTATCCTTGCAATATAATGGGAGGTACAAGGTTATGATTTGCTTTACTTTTGTAATAAAGGTTGGTCATGGTTGTGAGTTGACAGCGCAACCAGGAAATTAATAATGTGTCTGAGATTAAATCTCGGCCTTCCACTTGTCTAAAATGATGGTAAGGGATTTGATAGGGTTTTAAAGTGGTTCTTTACATGTCTGAACATTTCATTTCACTGTTTAACTAGGTCTGTAAGTTTTTGGGGAAGAATATTTGCCTTCCATGGCTTCGTTGTATAGTTTCTTGGGTTCAAGATTTTATCAGTTGTTAATGGTATTGTTGTTTGATTCCGAGGTGTTTTGGAGGTTTTCTCGGTGTTGATGGCCGCAATAGTCATGGTTTTTCTGGTTGTTGCGATTCAAAATCATACCAATGTTCAACGACCTTTCAATTGCCTTTAACCTGGTAAGTTAATCGAACCTTGCTTAGTTCTGTAATTATTTTTTACATTCTTTTTAGGACTCTTCGAACCAACAAAAGATTGATTAGGTTTATTGTTTTACTCTACAGGAATAGGAGGGATAAGGACATCCAGGAGGATCCAACCCCTTGCCCTCTCTGTAATCTGATAAGGTAGTGTATATTTACTTTAATCCTTAGCATTTTAAGTTTTAAAATAAAACAATTGTTATGGTTCTAACTGTATTACTAGTGGTTGCAGGTTTTGGGGAAGTCGACGATGGTGGCAACATGCTCACCTCCTCCCAGGCCTGCTACTTCCCACCTCAAGGTGAGTGTAAAGACAAGTTACTATGTTAACCCTTATCTACGATAGTCTCTGCATAACCAACATCTGACCTTTCTTCATTGCCTGGTTTTGCAGGTGATTCTTGGCATGGATACTGCCCGTCTGCACAATGGCCCGTTTAGTCATGAAGTAAGGGTTATTAAAAGAAAGGTTGGCCTTGTGTGCATGTGGGAACTGATCCTTCTCCTCATTTGCAAGATAAGTTTAGACTATAAATTTATTTAACCCTGGTGGGTTTTTATCCTACAGGAAGAGGGCTTCACAACCTCTCCGTTCCATTGTTGTTTTTAAATCTTCTTGTGTGTATATTGTTATGGATTAAAAAGTGTTGTGGGTGCCATCTTCGATGGGATTACCATCACTTCGGTTCAACGTTGTTTGTAAAACCTTTTTATATATTATGGTTCTAAATAACAGTGGATGCCATCTGTGATGGACTTACAACCACTCTGGTTTCAACATTGATGTAAACTATTTTACATGTTAAGGTTTAGGGAAATAGTGGATGCCATCTTCGATGGACTTACAACCACCCAATTTCGAACCCTGTATGTTAAACTTGATATTTAAATAATATAATACGACCCCCTAGGGTCTATACCAGTTTATTAGTTTAAGTTTTGGTTGTTAATGATGATTCCCATCATAAATTTTGGCTACCATTTTACAGTGGTCTTCCTGCCATGTATTTGATATTTTAATGGTTTCATTGTTTGTGAAATATTTCTAAACTGTAGAGTTGATTTGTTTTAATTAAAAGCATAAGCCTCAGGTCAGATACCTGTAAGATGAGGCTGTGCAAAATACGATCCAGATTCGCGAGCTATCATGATGATTAAAGTAGATCTAAATATTTAGTTTATAATAAACTCGACTTCATTCGTGGACTGTTAATTAATGGATATATTAATTGGATTTGGATATTTATTTTATTGTACTTATAATGGTTACTTCAATCTTGGTAAATATCGATATCTAATTGGAGTTTTGAGATGAGATCGTGCTTATATGACTGATAGCTTGGATTTACCAAATACTCTTGACTCTTAATTTGTTTATTTAAGACATTCCTAAATAAAATAGTTAATAATATTTTCGATTTATAGGTTCTGCAAATGAATACTTCGTTGTGTTATTTGTTTTGGTTTTTTTTAGCGTTTTCTATATGAGTTTGTTATATTAACTATTGAAATTTCTTTTTGTAAGTCGTAAAGTAAATTAATTAGCTTTTAACGAGAAAACAATATAACATTTAACCAAATCTAAGATAGTCCTTCTTTTCAATTTACTAGTTGTATTAACATTACTACATTATATGAATTCTTTGATTCGGGTATGGATGTCCAAACATAGATTTGTCAATAATTCTTAAGTTCATGAATCTACGAATACTAAATAAAATCAGTTTACTTTACATGAATACATTAAATAAGAAAGATATTAAACATATGCATAGTAGGAAGGATATTTAAAACTAATGCATAGTAGTATTACTGTAAAAAGAAATAAATATAATTCATTGTTAACTTGAAATGTTACTTTAAACTAACTTAGGCAGATAAGGGGTAGAATAGGGAACTTGACACCACTGTCAGGAAAACAGAAATGAAATAGTCGTTCCTCCCAACCAACTCCTAGAGAAGCCAAGTCTCACTTGCTCCAGAACCCCCGAGCCTGTTCGTTGAACCACAAGAGAAAAATCCACTTAATGCGCCATCTCTTGCATTAACAAATCAATTCCCCGTCCACCACTAGCCTCTTGCTTGCTAAATGGACATACTATTATATAGTATTTTGCTTAGGACTTGGTCATTTATGAGCCTCCTACTCTTTAGCACTCCACAAGGAGTTGTGACCTAATTTTGGGGAAGATGCCTCCTACATCTTGAGTTCTCACTCAGCAGCTTCAACCACTTGTCTTTTCCTCTTGTGGGTAAGCAAACACTCTTTCAACAACTATTTCAGTTCGGATTTCCTCTCGTATTTTTAATTAATAAAAGAATAATCCATTACATTTATTTTTTACTTCCTTGAAAAAAATATTTAAAAAGAAATATTCAAAAAAGAATAATAACAATTTATTTTAAATTATGTGTATTACAGTGGGATGTGCACCTCTTCGTGTCTTCAAATCGAGTGATGGTTATCCCATTGGCTTGGATGCTCCGGTTGCGACCTCTCCTCTTGTTGTGCTCAAGATGGCCTCGTAACTGGAGTCTAAGCTCTTTCCAGATGAGGGGGTTTTGGTTGTGGCTTCTTATGGTGTTCCTCAATTAGGCTGGTTGAATCCCTCACCATTCCCTTCACATATGGATGTTTCGATAGATGTCGATGGCCTTAGCTCGCAGATTAGGGGCCTCTACTATGAACAAAACTTATTTGCTTCTCCACCAGGACTGGAGGTATGTTCTTCAATTTTTTTGGACTATACTTCTCATTTGAGCTTTGACTACCCTATTATTTTTTACCAAACCCCCCTTGGGGGTTATGGTGGAGTTTCTAACTGCCCTCCGAATAACTTCTATTCTTTGGTTCTTTGGTTTACTCTAGCGATGCATCCTTCAGAGGATTCTCCTTTCGAGGAGGATATGATTGTTCCAATGGAGGACTATTTGAAGGCTCCTTTGTCTTCCTTGTTTTTGTATATTGGTCATAAGGTTGGTCTAGCCATGGATCCTCATGACTATTATCTCAAATCTAGGAATCTCTCCTCTAAACTAAATGAGGCTCCTGATGGCCTTTTCTAGAGTAGCTCTCCAAATTACTCTTCTAGGCTTAGGGGTCGAAAATCTACATCGACATTTGTGAGGGAATATGCTTACCGAGATGTTTAGGCTGGTTGGCAGCGTACTGTCAAGGGCTCCCTGTAGTGAGGATTTATCCCCAGCTACGTGCATAAGAACCAACCTTAGATTGATGTGATCGTAAGGAAGAGTTCAATGGAAAATAGAAAATCAAACTAAACTAACAACATAAAGAAAATATTTTTATCATTTTTAACATATATCTCGGCTAAACTAATGCAATAAATAAAAGCATCAAACACACCTATTTTCCTGTAAAGTGGGCCACCGTAGCTATCCTCGGAAGTGGTTCTGCAACTCCATGGGTTGGTTCTCCAGTTGTCTCCATGGACAGTTGTCAAATGAGGAATGGATCCAAGATGGGTATGGAGAATGTCTCAATGTACACCATGGGAATGGTGGCAAGGGAGTATGCGAATACCCGAGAGCAAAAGTGTCACAGCGTACTCACAAATGAAAATGAGAAAAAAGGTGTTTTGGGAGAGCCCTTCCCAATGTATTTATAGTATGGTCCCAGGGTTTTTTTGGCCCAAGGTGGTGACCCATTGTATTTTCTGACCCTTGGTATTTTTCTATGGTTTTTTTACCCTTTCTCTTTTTTTTAGGGTTTTGGACCCCCTTTTAGGGTTTTTTTTATCCTTTTCGGGAGAGAGTGAGGATAAACCATAGTAAATAATGATGTTTTGGACCATTTTTTGTGGAAATACAATTGTGAAGGTAAGAAGTAAGGGAAATATGGTAGGAATATGATGTATGTATATGGTTTAGACCATGTAGAGCTAGGTGAACACTTTTTAGTGTTAACAGATTGCCCCCTGATGTGTGAGGACAGGAGCTCATCGTATGGTCAATGGACATCATAGGATCATGGGAATAATGGTGACAACAGTGGAGATACTAGAGAGACCTGCAGAGAAGTGGAGCTTCCTCGTTCCAACTACGGTGGCTTTTGTTTTTTTATTATGGGTTCTAAAAAATGGATGAGATACATATAATGTGTGACATGTATATGGGCGAGGTGGGCATACCCATGCCTCATAAAAATGTCAAAAGAATAAATAATGGGACCAAGGCTCCAAACATGGGAGCCTATCAATACATATATAAATGGTGATACATAATGGTGGCCTCAATGGGATGTTGAATAAAATGCTGGTGTGAAGAACTGATACATAGGAACAATGGCATTCTCATGGAATGCAATATCATCACAACTTATGCTATTTTGAATCTGTAGGTGTACATATATATGGACTCAATGACTAAGAGTCAGAATATATGTGGTACAATGTGCAGCATCAAGTACTCGAGATACATGGAATCTCAACACTGGGGCTTCTGAACACCCTCGCCAACACAGCCCGAAAATGACAAGGGACAAGAAGCTGTGTGGGTCCCGTGGTAGACTCACCAATGTGCTAGAGCCAGGTGACAACCAGGGTCCTTGACCAAATAATGAACGGACCAATACCCTGTAGGAATCTCAATGGTGCAATGATGTAGCTGAAGTCGAGCATGTGATACACAACCATCCCACAAGGCACTAATGACTCCTCTCAGTTGGTCCAAGGAGCTCATCGGTGGGGTGGATGAAACCAGGATACATGGACCACTAGGTCTATCCTCTGAAATAGATGTGCTGACGTCGACATAGGGATACCTGCAACTAATCAAGGAAATGATGTGTTCTTGACTAGAAGCACAAGGGGGTTAACCAAAGATGTGGAACAATCTGGGGACTGACACACTCAATGGGGGAACAGGGGGAGGGGGAGTACGGGGGACTCAAACTTCCTTTGTTCATAGTATGATGGCAGGGCTGACCTAGCAGAAAATGAAACTGACTTATGGGAGAGGGACCATAGCTATAATACCGGGAAGATAACTGCAAATGGGAAATATTGAAGGAGGTAACTGTACTAGTGGTATCAAGGGGATCCAAGGAAGACTCATCGCAAAATACTCTGAAAAAACGTGACCCAATGGGGGAATGTTTCCATACTGTGATATCATATGGGGTGGCACCTAAAGACACTGTTTGGGCCTTATTCATAATTTAAGGACACGAAGAAGGGATAGAAGTAAGCTCAATATGACATGATCTCGTGGATTTTTAGCGAGCACGAGAAAGTAAATGCTTGATGGTGTCTTATTTTTAGAGAGTCTGAAAACAAGAAAAAAACTACAATGTGGTCTCTTTTTCATTAATAGTCTCCTAAGCCCGAAAAGGGATAAAAGTATACAAAGGAGAGCTCTCCCAACCTTTAGGGAAGGAAGACTTCTTTACAGTTGGTATTCCAATTAGGCTGGAAAAGGTTAAACCTATACTGACTAGACGGTCGTTCAAATACTTTTACGAGCATGAACGAAACCAAGTTTGTTTGGTAATATTTTCTTGATGAGAAGGCTAGAAAATAGCTTAAAGACAACCCATAATGATCTTTTTCGTAAAGTACGGTCCCAATGTCCAAGAAAACATAAAAGTATACAAAGGGAAATGTTCCTAGCTGGAAGGTGTTAGGGTGATCCTTTTCTTATAGTCTATGTGATGTGAAAAAGGAAATAAATGAGGCCACATTGACACCCTTTCAAATACTTTAACGAACATGAAAGGAAGCAATCGTGCTCGACAATCTTTTCATTCTTTTAGGAGTCAGAAAAGAGCTTAACAGAAACTCCGTAATGGTCAATCAAGCAAGGGGGAAGTGTTCAATACATGGAAAGAGGTTATGTTGTGAATATGGATGAGAGGAATAAATGTAGAACACTATTGGGGCCCCCTTACAGAATGATGGATGGCAGTAATTATGTCCAATTGTGAAGTATGGATGGAGCGGATGGCTCATGAACATGCCAATACATACAAAGGGAGATTCACGTGATGGCATGTAAATCGAGGTGACTTTCGAGAAATGGCCAAAAAAATCATAGCGAGAGCACAAGATGGGGGTCTCTTCAAAAGACAAAGGATGAAAAACTAAACCCGGTGGTGTGAACGACGTCTCAAATGGACTCCGGATGACTCTGTGGTGCACGAAATAAAAACTAGAGCAAATGGAGGCCTATGCGTACGAAGCTAGCTCAACCTACAAGGTGTGATTCGTGTGGTGGTACGCAAATCAAGGTGACTCTGAGAAATGGCTTGAAGAAAGTAGGGAGGGATTCAATCAAGTACAAGTCATCTCTTCACCCAGGATATTTTTGCATGATGGTGGCAGCTTCCTATCCTCATAGAGGATGATCCATACATGAGCATGGATTATCGAGGAGATGTTGGAGACACCTCAACCTCCAGTACAGGTCTAGGGACCTGAAGGTATGCTAGCATGGTGGTAGCTAGATCATACATGCGACACACTGTGTGTATGTGCAAACATGGGACTGCATCCTCTAGTGGGGTACTAGCGGCACAAGTACAGGGTGGATGTGTTAGATCCACCCGCTCATGTGCACATGATGCGACAAAGTTCTACAATAGACTCACTACGACTAGTCATGGAGAAACTACTGGAGGCTGTCACCGACTCATGGTAAAAATGATGCAAAACAAAAAAATAAAAACTATGACACAAGGCTCTGTATGGTGACTGAATCTAGGAATAGAACCACCCGCAAAGGAAATTGACCTTGTCGTGGATACTTTTGACTTAGCGCAAAGTACGTGGGGGGTGAAGATTCATAATGGATTGAACCTTCAAGGGATCAACCGCAGTCCCTTTGTGAGATACGATGAATCCAAGTAAACGCCCAGTGGGAACACAAAACACACACTTGAGGGGGTTCAAGCGGACATTGTATTTGCGACATCGTAAGAAGACTTGTCGTAAGTCATCTAGATGTCGTGAACGCTTTCGAGAGAGAGTGATGAGGTTGTCTAGGTATACCAAAATGATATGGATAAGGTCATGGAAGAAGAATGTCATGGACCACTGAAAAGTGGCTCCAACATTTTTAAGGCCAAATGGCATAACTCGATACACAAATGTGCCACAAGGGATTGTTAAAGCAGTCTTGTATTGGTCCTCTTTCTGGATCTGAATTTGGTTATAACCGAAAAAACCATCCATGAAAGAAAAGTCTTCGTGGTCGACACACGCATCAATGATTTGGTCAATGAATGGAGTGGGGAAGTTCTCTTTGGGACATGCCAAATTCAAGTCACAGAAGTTAGTATAGATGCGAATGGTACCTTGTTTTTTGTTAATGGGAACACGATTGGAAACCCAAGTGGTATACGCGATGGGGTATATGAAACCTACTTTACGTAGTTACGTGATCTCGGCTTTGACAACAAGTGCCTTTTAGGGGTGAATGGGTCTTTGATTTTGGCTTACGTGCGCAACATTAGGCCATGTGTCGATATTATGTTCGACGATATATGGATCAAGCCCAAGCATCTCGGTATAGGACCAAGTGAAAATATCATGGAACTCTTGAAAAAGTGCTTTGTAAGAAGCAACTTCTTCAGGGGAGCAAGATGCTCCAAGTGTAATATCTTCAACTACCTCAGGGTTGGTTGATATATTGACCTTAATCATTGGCAAAATGTTAGCCATGTTTCCCTGTTCAAAGGCGTCTAGGGCCAGAATGAGGTTCTTGAACTAGTCTACCTTTCCATGGATGAAGTCTTTGGTTTCAACTGAGTACTGATCCGACGATGAAATAGGTTCATCAGGGATAAAGAATGAGCGATGGTGCATATCATCCCAAGGGTACTCAGGAGCCGGAAGAGCTTTAAGGATTTCCTCATCATTGTTAAAACAATGCATAGATAGATCGGAGGGATCCTCTATGTCTGAGGGAATGAAAGGACTATTGGAACTAGAGATCATATATGTGGTGTTTGTTGTGTCTGAGGAAGAATTCGAAGGGTGAATCTCCTTAAGGACAGTAATGTCAGACTCGTGGGAGTGCTTCTGAAGGTTGCAAAGGAGTGACCAATACTCAAGAAAGTTTGGGAAATGGTGAGAGTAATGACCATACAAGCCACAAACTGCACAAGGATGGTTGGTTCACAATGACTTGTTCTTGACCAATGATGGATCCAGGATGGTGATCATTGGAGTGCCATCGGTCTCAACTATAGTGTCCATGTGGGTGCGAAGGAGAAGCAACTCATGACAGTTTTGTGTCACATGGCCTTGGACATTGCACAAAGCACAAATAGGTGTCAGACGTGGTTCAGTTGGTTCTTTGGTGGCCTTTCCCCCAACCTTATTTGGAGGATGAGGGGCAGGTTTGGAGATGGGAGTAGTCTTTGATGGACCAGAAGGTGGGTGTGACACTGTCTCAATAGGTTGGATGGGAGTCAACACGACCTGGGGAGTTGGGGGTGGGATGGGTGGATCTAGGTACCATATAGGAATTCCCAATTTGAAATTAGGTAAGTTGAGAGTATCCATGACAGGCTTGCTCGTGATGCCAGATGGTGGAAAAACGAAGGGAATCATGTGTATTGGGAAGGCACCCCAATAGTTCCATGATGACTATGGTTGGGGTTGTGCCTGAGGTTGTGATGTGGTCAGAATGGTATCGGATATGATGGTGCACAAATATGATATGTCAGTTGACGAAGGTGGAGGTGGTAAGGACAAAATGGTGTCCATCATAGGAGTGTTGGTGAATAAGCCCAGGCCAACGGCAGATAAGGATGGAATGGAAACGTTGTCGATGGTAGAGTCAATAGTTGGAAGGACATGTTTCAACGTGGCCAACCCCTTAGGATCATAGTACGTCAACTGATTGACAATCATGATCTTCCCATCATGAGGGAATATTAGGAGTCGAAAGACGATAGAGGCCACAACTCGCATGGCATACATGTAGCTACGTCCTAGGAGGATGTTGTAATCAAGTTGGGCATTGACAACCTCAATGTCAATTAATATTGTTTTACCGGATAAATTAATAGGAATGTTCATGAGAATCCCCTATGGTTGAGTAGAGCGGCCATCGTAGGCACGGAGAGCGGTGGTGGAAGGTTGAAGGGTAGGGGACAGGGATGATTTTAAGGAACCATACTTATTTAAAAGTGTATGAATGTTGGCGAATATTACCAATTCTTAAAATGCCAACTATAAAATGATTGGCGATATTTTTCAAAAAATATTTTAATTTCCAAGGATTTTATATCGTTTATATAATAATTTGGCGATTTTTAGGGTGAAAATGTTTTACTCCATTAAAATTGGGCGAAACGGGGCTTCAAAAAATGAAAAATGGTGAATCTTTTTTGTGAGAAAAACATGGAAAAATAGCCCACTGGGCTAAAATTCACCCCTAAAATTATCCTTGGTAGGGGACCCAAGTTTCTTCCAAACGAAGGTTGACATAATGTAGGTGGATGCCCCCTCATCAATAATGCATCGATGTATGACCAAATTCTGAATGGAGATAAGAACTTGGAAGGAGATGGTAGATGAAATCCTCGGCTCTCCTTGATCTAAGTCAAAGGTGATCAAGCTAGAATTAGAGGGATCGGTGACACCTACCGCAGACAACAACGCTTTACGCTGTGATGGGAAAGTTTTAAGCACTTCTAAAGTGAACATGGTTGTAGGAGATTGGGCCAAGTCGTCAACTATGTTGTAGTTGAGAGCAACTCTAACAGTAGCATTGTTTGTGACACGACGCATAGGAAATCGTGGGACTCTGGACGCCCCATCTATGGGGGGTCTCGATAAGTGGAGAGACATGTCTGGAGTGGTAGAGGTAGATGTCGTTGATGGGTCAGTAGTTTCTGTGGTGGAGCCATATTGGTTGCGTCGAGTCTAAAGGTTGACTTTAGATGACAACGTCATGAGGTGATGAACACCAACCTCAGCAGGAGTAGGTGGGGCCAAGGGTTGGGTTGCAACCATTCTTTGTTGTGGTAGGGGGTTTTGGATCACCATAAGTGGAGGACCTGGTGGTGTAGGGTTGGGATGAGCCAGAGTAGCTACATTTGGATCACGTTGACTATCGTTTTGGATAAGTTGTTGGACATGAGCCATGTGCGGACACTAATGAGTGTAATAACTGTAGGTGTTACAGATAACACACTGATGATTGGTCCGTAACTGTGGGTTCTTTCTAGGTCGATTAGGATGCTGGGGATTCTATGCAGGAGGTTCAACGTCATTGTTTTTTGGAGGCTTGGCCTATTGGTCGCCTCTTTGAGGCTGGTTGTTACCCCAATTCCTACCTCTCTTGTTCTTTCCCTACTCTTGTTGGTTATTGGGGACAGGTTGGTTAGGAAGGTTTTTCTAACCTATCTCATAGAAACCAAAGGAATTGGGGGCAGGGCCGGAGTGGGCTTCATAGGTAGTGCATAATAGACTGGAGGGGTTGCAAATCCTATTGCCTGGCTAGAACGCGAGTGTGCCGAACAAGTTGGTCCATGAACATGAGTAGTTGGTGCAGTAGGCACGTAGGATGGGGTGGCACCAGACGGAGCCGTCATGTGTGAGTAATCATGGGCGTAACTAGGGGGAGCATAAGATGAAGTAGCTCCAGAGTGAACCATCACACGTGAGTAATCGAGGGATAACTTGGTTGGATGACACTATGGGTGTTACCTAAATGGGGTGGCATCATGGGAGAGGCCGCATAAAACTAGGGGTGCTGGGTAATAGAGCCGATAAAACCATCGACAGCATGAGATGCCCCCAGTGTATCGTGACGAGAGTTGTCAGCTTGGGGAGCATCGTGTATGGTGGTATATAAGTAACCAGACTGGGCATAGATCAAATCAAACTTTTGAGCCTTAAGGATGGCTTCTTCCTCGGTTTGGGGTCGCTCAGATGCGATGTCCTTGGCTATGGGGGGGAGTAAGGTTTTGAGGAACAAGTCAAGGAAGATCCTATCATCCATCTGGATCTTGCACAAGCTACAACGATGACGCCATTCATGGATATGATCCATGATATGGGTAGTTGTGGTCTGGAGACAAGATAATAATATCTCCACTCCCTCGTCATAACAAACAAGTAACTAAAAGTACTGAAGGAACATCGAAGCAAGCGAATAGAAGTCGAGGTAAGTAGCATGAGGCAACTCAATGTACCACTTGGATGCAACACCCGTAAGTGTTCCCTGGAACCACCTCAACTTGAACAGAGTCATCCACAAAGTTGTTAGATGAACACCATAGGTGGAATGACATGATGTGATTTTGAGGGTCCTCTCCCGCCTTTCCCTCAAACTTAGAGATTCCTAAGGGAAGCTTCATAGGAATAGGAGGCCATTGTGGGTGGTGACAAATGGGGTCATTGGTTAACCGTGCCAAATATGGCAGGTTGAGACTAGCCATAAAAGGTAAGCTAGAGCCGAGGGTGGCTCAAGAAGGACCAACAATGGTTCCAGTGGCTGTAGGAACATAGTTACCATGCATAACTGGAGGTGGATGAGGTTGACTTCCCATAGTAGGAATAGTCGGAATGGACTTGGAAGGGCCACTGCCCCTAGGTATATAAGGCATAATGGTAGTGACAATGGTGGCTAGAATGGAACCACCACTAGTGGGTAGTGAACCAGAAGCAGTGTGTGCAGTGATAACGAGCCCACTAGGACTAGGGCCTATGGCCCCAAATGAAGGGATACCTTTGATGGTGGGTTGAATGGACATGAGCCCACTACTCACAGCCCCCCCTTGGAAGGGGTTAGGATGCGCACCAACCATGGGGCTAGATGGAATAGTGAACAAGGTAAGTTCGGATTGATAGGATTCTGAATCAGATTCAGAGACCATGTGTAGCTTCGAAGGTGATGAGTGACGTCAAATATGGCTCTGACGATGTCAGTTCAGAGAACTGAACTGGAGGGTATGCCCCCTTAGCCTTTATGAGTAGCATGGTGGAGCTATGATGACTATATGGAGTGTTGTGTAATGACTGGAAACTCGAGAGAATCAATCACAGGCTCAACCCAACTACAACCGAACGTGTAGAAGGAGAGCGAATAAAAAGGTGGCTCATAGGCCAACAACAACCTCTAAAACTAGACTGCGATAGAGGGTCACTGAAAGGCAAGTCTACAATAAGGGTGGCCAGAAATCCAACAAGCAGAACTACCTATAAAATGAAAATGACCCACTAACCTATGGGGTATGAGTGCAAGCAAGCTCCTAACTGCAAGTTGGAATCCCCTCACAAATTGTATCCTCAGCAGGGTGATGAAATCCCAGTCAGATAATATGAAATGGAAGAACCATATAGGCTAAGAGAATCCCACTGCCAAGAAGGACCTCTGGGTAAAAGAGCCCTAGAGGATTGGCCACTAGGATACCTCATTCATGAAACATCTGCTCGATTTACTGATGCTTCAAACCTTTGTCCCTCAACACCTAGTATACACTGGAATACACGAGGAGGACTATGAAAGTTTAGCCTTCGGTGCAAGATGGAGTGCGGTATTCCACCCTCACTTATAGAACCCTTTCGTTGCATCTTACTCCTGCTGAGAAGGGGGCCTCCCGACAAACTCATTATGACTGTGTCAACAAATACAAGAGGGTTTTGGTTCCCTACTGGAAAATAACTATGTCTCAGAATGTGAATGACAGAGGGGTGTTGTTTGGATGCCTATCCCCAAAGTCCTAACCTAACTACAAGATTGTTTTATCCTCAAGAAAGGTTACAATGTTGGTTTGTATTTAATTTTAAGGATTTGATCGAGGTCATGAACCGAGCGTTTCACTTAGTGGTATGAATTGTGTGCAACTATATTTCAAACTCAACAATCCACGACAAAGATGTTCAATCTCACTGCCGGGATGCAAATATAATGCAATAAATAACAGTAATGGACAGTAAAGCTCCAAAATAAAATGTGTTCTTCCGATAATGAAATTATGCTTGAAACAAATGAGTAGTAAAGGAACTCTTAATAAAACGCAGGAAACAAGCATGGGGTTTCAACTATGGAGCTCTATGGTTTTAATTAATTGGAAATAATTCTATAAGACCCATGTTCAAATTTGGTTGGTTATTACTCCATAGTTCTGTTTTGAGTATCGCTGCTTCCAGACGCCCATGCGCTCAGGTTATTGTGGAAAACTTGGATGATGCCAAGAATTCATTGACTCTGCGATCTCCACAACGCTTATAGATAGCAGTCCTTTATTCTTTGTTGCGTGGGCTAAGTTTGTGGGTTTGTGGGCTGAGTTTTGTGGGTTTGTGGGCTGAGTTTTGTGGGTTTGTGGGTTATTCCATTTTTTTGGATTTTTCTCTGCTGCGTGGGCTAACTTTTGACCTAGTGATCTTGGATTTTTGTCTGTTGCGTGGGCTTTTTTCTACTACGTGGTCTGAGTTTTGACCTAGCGACCTCTCATTCATGGCCAACTACATATGTTTTTGCAGGAGTTCTAATCTGCATGTTAAAGATTGAAGGCTAGCTAGAAATCCAGGAGATTGCGTTGAGTAAAACAAGATTGTAATTGGGTTTTCATGTGATCTTGGATATTTCAGCTAGTGATTTTGTGCAGATAATGATCTGTTTGAATGCGATCTTGGATATTTCAGCTTGTGATTTGTGCAAATATCTGTGATTTTCAGTTTGATATATTTGGGTATATTGCTGGAAAGAATCTGTTTTCCTGGATAGCGATCTGTTTTCCTGGAAAGTATCTGTTTGCATGTGATCTGTTGCTTGGAAAGAACTTTGATCTATGTGGGTGATATTTGATATCTGTTATCGATCTTTTCTCTGTGGTTGAAATCGATGGATGATCTAAAAGCAATTTTGCATGATATCTTCATCATTGTGATGACCAACATCTGGTGCGATTCTTTGCGATTTGATTTATTCATTGTGACTGCCAACATCTGGTGGGATCTGGTGCGATTGCTAGAGATCTGGTGAGATTGGATCTATTCATGCGATCTGTGAGTCATTGCTATCGAGGGTTGTGGTATTGCATATTATTATTATGGCCAACATCTAGAGATCCGACGACCCTCAACTAATGTGAAGGTGAACCTCGGCGATCTGAATCTATTGCATGCGATATGAAGGCGATTGCTACCGATCTGTGATTCATTGCTATCGATCTCTACGATTGATCATTGCTAGACAAACCCTCGATGATTAATCTCTGTGGGTGACAACCAACATCTTTATATCAGGTGCACACATTCCTTTTTTTTCTAATACATATCTACTGCTCATATATTTCTTTTTGCTCACAAGTATGAATAAATCACCGCATCTACAAAAGCTTGGCAAAGGTAGACCTAGTACAGTTACTTTACAGAGCCTTTATGAGTATATAGAATCATTAGAGAAATGTAGAGAAGAAAGAGAATCTAAGCTACAAACAGAGTTAGAAGCGATGTTGAAAAAAAAAATCATCTTTTGAAGACAAGATCCAAAAACAAATAGAAAATAAAATAAAACTATTGGAGAATAAAATGGAGACATTGGAGATTAGATTATAGGTAATAGAAAAACAAATCCAAGATACGATCCAAACACCCCAACAAGGATATGATACTTTAGAAAGTCTTAAATGAAGGACATGATTAAAGCACTAGAATAAAAAGTTAATAACAATCTCACCCTAAATAGCGTGGAAGGTAAAATAGATATCAAACCCATTAAAGATGAAATGAAAAGATTGATAGAATTAGACAATGAGCGTAACAAAAGGGCTTTGAACCTTGTAATATTTTGTGTGAAAGAGGAGATAGACGAGGATACATTATCCATAGTCCAGATAGAATTACACAATAGATTGCAAATTGAAAAAACATGTCTCACAGAAGCAACAAGGTTGGGAAAATTGAATGAGAACAAAGGAAGGCTAATCTGGATAAAGGTGAGCTCTACTGACAACAAGTATGACATACTTAGTAAAACCTCAAGTCTAAAAGGAACGGGAATATTCATAAACGAGGATCTCATTCTAGAATATCAAGCATGATTAAGAAAGGAGGTTCAAAAGGTAAAATAAGCTAGGAAGGAAGGAAAATGGGCAATAATCAGAAATAGAAAAGCCGTTATTCAAGATAGAAACCAAAAATACAGCAATAAATAACAATTCAACATGCTCCGGATTCTTTCTTGGAACTGTAGGGGCTTTCCATGGAACAAAGGCCCCAAGCTAAGTTGGATTTCGGATGAAGTTGATATTATATTTCTAGTTGAAACTTGGGAGCACGAAGAATCTAAGGTCCCTAACATAGATGTCTTTGTACTATGGTCAATCTGGAACAAGCTATCCTACCATAGAGGCATTTGGAGTATAGCTTGTTACATTAGGAAGAACATCTTCCCCCATGCCAGGCTTTATAAAAAATACCCTTACAACCAGTATATTTGGATAGAGATTACGAACATTAATGATAAAAAAACCTACATAGCAATCTGTTATTTTGCCCCTATTAATTCTAACTTTTATAAGAAAAACAATTTAGATAAAAATTGTCCCTATAATGGTCTAGAGAATGATATTTCTGGCCTAAGGAATGAAGGAAATATCATCTTAATGGGTAACATTAATGCTCAAACTTCAAACAACCAAGCTATTCTTCTAAGCAATCATTCCAACCCTAATCCTCTTTGGTTAGACGAAGACCTTACTCTAGCTGGAAGGTACAAAAGAAGCTCTGAAGATCTACGGGATAATTTGTTTGGGTCTGAGCTAGTCAAGCTTTGTAGTGCTCAAGATCTCATAATTTGCAACGGTCTAAAAAAGTGGCCCAATTCTAGCTAGATGACCTGTATCCATGGGCTTGGTAGCAGTGTGGTGGACTATGTTATTTCCGATATCCCTTTATACAACGAAATAATAAATTTTGACATCTTAAATGACCACGAGCCTGACTCAGATCATAGACCTTTAATTATAATTCTCAATTTTGTCATGCATAGAGATCCTATAGAAGATAATCCTCATAGCCAAAAAAACTTAATCTTTGATAGAAATAAAAATAATCTTTTTTCTAAATGAATTAAAAATTATTTTGCTTCATTTATCAAGTATAAACAACATAGAAGACCTCTATCATAATTTTACCACAACCCTCTCATATTCTATTAACAAGTTCTCAATTGAAGTTTCAAGTAATAAAAGAAATAACAAAACCAACCCTTGGTGTGATAAAGATTATAAAAGTGCGAGGACAAAAATTAAGGAATCTCTTGATGAGTCTCTTAAAACCGACAAGATAAAAATATACAAATCCCTAACTAAAAGGAAAAAAATGCAATATATTCGTGAAAGACAAGAAAATCTCTTACACCTCTCTAAGGTGGATCCTAAGAAATTTTGGAGGCAAATTCTAACTAGAAAAACTAAAGATAATAATAGAATTTCTTTACAGAACTGGAATTCCTATCTTAAAAAGTTTTTTGAGTCCCCGAATGGCATAGATAAATTTGAAACCTTGCTCACAACAGAAGAAGTTTTCTCATTAGAAGACATAGATTTTTGGGTTAAGCTTCTGGAAAATGAAAAATCTAAGGACATCGTAGGTTACCAAGAAGTAATATTAAAAATTGGAGGTCCTGTCCTCAACCCTAAAATCCGCAAGCTTTTCAATCAAGTGGTCAAGCAAGGGTTCCCTAAACCTTGGACTCAAAGCCTCATTATCCCTATTTTTAAAAGTGGGGATACAAACAACCCCTCTAATTACCGTACAATTATGATTATCCCTCTCTTAGCCAAGTTATACAGTATTATTTTGGAAAAGAAGATCAGCAATTGGCTTGAAAGTGAAGGTAAGTAGGCTAAAGGCCAAGTGGGTTTTAGAAGGAAACACTATACAATGGACCATCTCGTTACGCTTAGGATAATTGTGGAGGAGTTTCGTAATGATAAATCCAATCTCTTATGTTGCTTCGTGGAGTTTAGAAAGGATTTCGACATGGTACCTACAAGTAACCTATGGAATAGATTAGAAGAGCTAAAGGTTCCTTTCGAGTTGAGATCCGCCACAATAAGGTTATACGAGAATGCCATTGCTAAGTTTAAGACCAACAAGGGGTGGTTGAAAAATGTTAAATGTAATATCGGAGTTAAACAAGGTTGCCCCCTCTCCCCCACCCTTTTTGGAATTTACATAGATAAGCTAGAAGGTTGTTTAGAGGAAGTAGGTTGTGCTGGCACGATATTAGCTGGAATAGTCATCATCCTTCTTCTCTATGCTGAAGATATTGTTCTTTTGGCAAGGTGTCCATCTGATATTGATAAGCAACTAAGACTTATTAAAGATTTTTTCTCTACCATGGGTATGACTGTTAACACTGGAAAAAAATGATTATCAAGTCCAGGAAGGACACTTACACTAATTTTATGTATGACAATAGCAACCTGGAGGAAGTGTCTTCTTACAAATACCTAGGAATTACATCACAAGCTCAACTGGAATTATAGCATTAAGAAAATGATTAATGGAGGGTGGAAAGCTTATTTTGGTATTGAAAATAACTGTTAAGTAGAAAACCTTGTGATGTGGGATAAAAAGAAGCTCCTCTTTGAAACTTTAGCCACTCCTGTTATCTTGTATGGGTGTGAGGTGTGGGGTTGCAGCATCTCTAGAGAATCCTGGAGAAAGATTGAGAAAATCCAGAAGCATTTTATAATGTATAACCTCAAAATTAAAAGCAATACACCCTACCCTATTCTCCTTATAGAAGTGGGTCTTTCCCCTATTGAGAGCCTAGGTATGACTAGGCTCTTGTTGTACAAACACAAAAGCAATAACATGTGAGACCATAGACTTCCTAAAATAGATTTAAATTCCAGCCAAAATCACCTAAGGCTGAAGCGAGGTTGGTATAAAGATACCAGGGCTTGGTTAAACTGTTGGGAGATTGACGAAAATGTTGCATTGCAAAATATAAATAAGATTAAAAATATTGTCACTTCTAAGTTTAAGGAGAAAATGTGGTGTGAGAAAGATTTAGAGGATAAAAGAGAAATATACGTAATATTACATATACAATTAATAATAGATGATTTGCAATAATTGAGCTACCATTATTCTATTTCTTCCTTAGGCAATAATCCATCCATAGGCTACTAGCGATTAAGAAAATATCGACTGGAACGGTTAAGTAAAAAAATAAAAGGTATCGAACGAATGACCCAAAGAAACGACATCTTTCCATTATATAGATTTTGTACGCTGAGCCCACCTATTATGTTACTGGTTTTCAAGGAACTCCTGCTAGCTCTGGCTCTTTAACTGGATTTCAAACCGTCTATCAAACTTATGGTGCTTAAATTAGTGCTGCTGGATCGGCTAGGTTCATTGACTGGATCAACGACTAGATCATATGTTGTTGACTCATATGCTGCTACTGGTGGATTTGGATCCGAGTAAAGGGAATCTAGGATAGGAAGGGATGTTATTGGTGGATATGCAATTGGATACCCTGGGGAATATGCTTCTTTGACTGGTGAATCTATATATGGGGCTTAAACTGATATGGTTACTACTAATGCTTCATATAAAGCAAAATAACCAGAATCGACTACAGTGATCCGACAGAGAGAATAGATGTATGGAAACGTAATGAAATCCTGCAAAAGATCGGGCTGGAAAACTAAATGCCCTATTGCTTTTGTTTTATTTCACGGTCATTTATTTGAAGCAACTCAAGATTCTCCGTTATAATTGATTAACTTTGCTTCCTCGAATCGTTTCATGATAGATAAATTTGAGGATCGAAGCTCATTTCGGTCCACCATTTTCAAGTGTACGGGACATAGGGGTGTGTGCTTCCTCGAAATTATCTGTTGTACAACTGAAATCCCTCATATATGTGTATACCCCCTCTTTTTAAATTATGATGCCAGGTATAATAAAAGTGTTTAGAAAATATGGATCTTTGCACTACCCAATTCCCACCACCAATGCCCTGGAATCGCCTGAAAACTCCGGATGCATCAACCAGTTTTGGACCACCTCCAACCATTTGACTCCAGAAGAAGCAGACTTGGACAGAGGTCATTTCATTACCACCATCACCTCTCCCATCTCCACCTTCCTGTGTATCATGTGAGTCCACACGTCATGTCATACCTACAGATCCTAATCCTTCTACCCATCAATAAGCACGACTTTACGAAAAACAAACCCCACAAATTGAGATTGCAAAGGTGCCGAGAGGCTGTTGCATGCCTCACTAAGAAACATAACACCACTTCTTTCACCCTTTTTTATGAGGAGGGACATCGGGCATATAAATTTCCTACTCTATTAAAGCACCAGTTTCCACATAACGAACCAGTTGGGGATCCCATCGCTGAACCCATTTAACCACTAGTACCACCACAGTGGCCATAGATTGATCAAGAGGATCGTAGATGCAGAAACTACCCTCACTTTCCTCCACTTGTCCCATGCATCCCCCCCATAAATATGGGCATCCTAGGTTCAGAACCCTATCCATATGTTACTACCCGACGAGATCACATCACTAGATAAGAATGAGGATCTTCCCCCATATTACCTATTTCCTTCCTTAGATTATCTCCCTCACATGTCCTGCATTTTCATTACAGAAGGGACCAATCACAAGAGCAATGATTAAAATTCTACCTCGGTCTCCAACCTAGCTTACCTTATCTGAGTATACCTCACTTGAGTTTGTCTTACGTAAGTCTACTTCATCTGAACCTCACCCAAGTCTGCCTAACCTGAGCTCACCTGATTATGCCTTACAAGAGCTTGCTCGACCGGGTCTTGCCCACTCCGTGCCTCGTGTGCTTTGGTTTTGAGCTGCTTCACGCGTTATAATTGTGCTTGCCTTCAATATTAGTCGCAATAGACACCAACTAACAACCCGTCGTATTCACCAACCTTGATAGACCTGGTTCACAAACCTGTACTTAGAGATTAACGGACTTCCAAATAAACCACTTGCTGAAAGAATGCTCAGTGGTAGCAGCACTTTGAACATGACTATTTACCCTTTCTATGCTGACTTGAAGATTTTCGATTTTCCAGCTAAGTCTTGCATTACCCTCAGTGAGGAACTACAGGGCGATCTTGGAAGGATGAAGGAAGGGCTTACTTGTGTTGGATCAAGTCATCAAGCGAGGACAAGCGAAGTGATCATCGTTAATGGTTTATAAAGTTATAAAGGGAAGTAAATGGATCTTCCTCTTGTCTTAGGTGTTGTTGAGTCTACTTAGTGGAGACACTTAATTTCATACTATAGGTAATACTAAGTTAGTGCACTTTTATTGGTTAGCCGACAAATTACTCATACATGGATTTGTTTATAACATCAATAGAAACTATACCCATAACTCACAGGGACATACTTAACTCAGACTTACTTATACTTAACTTAGGATATATACACCTATTTATCCTCGGCCTAAGGAACAAAATCAACCTTCCACCAGAGACTGACCACACAAGTACGAGTACCCTGGTGCAGCACCGATGTAGCCAAACACTTTGATGGCCTTGATATAGCTCCAACTTCATTCCCTCTTCCTACAGCTTCTCAAGTAGAAATAAGTAGGGGACCAATGAGTTTCGTACATGTTACTATTACGTTAAAGGCAAGGGTGCAACATAGACCATTTTATTTCATGAACAAGGCTAATCACTAGGCAATTCACAAAGCGTGCATTTACCCAGTATAATGAACCAGCAAAATCAAATGCAAATCACTTCACAATCCACAAGATAAATGCAATAGTGTAGCTCGTTAATTATACCTTCATTAGACCTTGCATCAAGGGAAGAGATCGGGTAGAATCATTATCAGAAATCATGAATTACGGACCCTCCCCATTTAGAGCTTCTATTTCATCATCTGGTTGGACCACCTGCTACTCTATGTCTCTCCCAGTACTCTATGTCTCTAAGGAAGAAAACAGGGTGAAACCAAGCACTGTCAACCTGGATCTTTTTACACCTCGGCCAGAAGTAGAAACATAATATCCACCTGCAACACTTAATAGAATCTCCACCTACACTCCTGAGCTAATTACCATGGACAACACATCATCAAGTTATAGAGACTGAATTATTTGCTAACTATACCAATTCGATGATCACCTATTGTTCATCAAAAACCTATTGAGATTTATTACGCGGAGAACAAAGGAGGAGAAGAGTTCGTGTTCAGAGAGTTCATATTGCTAGTTCGATTCTTCCTTTATAATATCTTGTCACTTGCTCAGGAGATTGCTAGTTGAAAAGCTTTCCCTTTCAAATCTTTATTACTTATATAGTCGTCGCTCCTAATCAAACTATGATTACTAGCTAAGACCAACAAAGAGATATTCTTAAATAATTTTATACCCTTTATCTCCATGTTCAGTATTATGATTCGCTATGACTTACCTATAAGAGCTCCTACTTTCTATTATAACTAGATTACTAATTGAACTCATCTTACTATGTTGGTTGATCCTATCTATGCTTACTAATCCAAGGTGTTAAATTCTGTATCGAGTGCAAAGTTGGTAGGTACTTACAACTATCATTTTCTCATTTGGCTGCAATGTGCTGAGATAAATACGCATCTGTCTCTATATACGATGCATTCTGAACACTTCAATGATAACGTAGAGAGAGAAATGACAACTTATATTATGTACAATGCAACCAATGTCACTCCACTGCACCCATTTACTAGTAACATGCAGGGACCTTCCCCTGTGAATTAAATGAGCAACCCATACCAATGAGTTCACATGTGGAGAAAACCAATGAGATGGAGCCCACTTAGTAGATTTAATTATGCGGTTCATGATGGTATGTGATGGGACTGAGATTTCATTGTCCATTTGCCCCATGAGATTTTGATAGGTGCAGGTATAATTACATGTTACGATTTGGACCTCTCCACTCATGTTATGGGGGACCTATTGAGGTGCTTTCATTGGTCAAGGTGATTATAGTAATTTATCTCAATAGCTAATCATTACATACATAATTACATCCTCATTTACGAATAAAATTGTAAGTAAATCACAAGCATAATCGACGAATTCAATCACTAGCTAATTACAAGCATCATTAACCCCACAATTCTCTATCTAAATTGAAGCACGCATCATATAATAAGCAAATTTATTGATTTACTAGTGATATGTTTCGATTTATTTTTAGTTCAGCAGTTCAGTTGAGAAAAAAAAAACATTTTATCAAAAATAGGAAAAGGATAACATACATATTTCATGTAGGGAAAAACAAAGGTAAATAAAACTCTTATGTGTCTTCCTACATATTATCACGTGGTAGCATCTCTTCCATACCAGAGCAGGTGTAGTGAGGATCTTCTCTCCATTACACAGGTTTAAGCCTATTAGTATTAATATATATCTATATCTTCTCTGCAGTAGGCTTGTATTTATATACATTAGATAAGATAAACATCATATAGGATAAAAAAATGATATTCTTTTTTATTTTTATTAAGATATTATAAGGAGGCCATCAACCCTACTCTAGAAGATCAAAAGTATCTCTCGGTTTTAACTAGTTCAAAGAAAAAAAATTAATATAGCCAAGATAAGAACGAACTCTCATGAGCTTCATAGTGAAACTAGTCGTTGGGCAATTCCTAAAACACCATGGGTAGAAAAGATTTGCCATCTCTGTGAGAATAGAAACATTGAGGATGAAAAACACTTCCTCTTAGAATGCCCTGTGTACACCCACATTAGATCTCAGTTTCATAATTTATGTTGTAATTATGACCTTCCTAGCCTTTTAACGTGTCAAAATTATAGTGAGCTCAAGACGCTTCTCTCCAACCTCTTTGAGCATAGAAATACAATTTTAAAACAAACTAAATAATGCATTTCTTTGGGTCTGATAGACCAAAGTTTGGTATGAGTGGACGTTAACCATCATCATCATCATCATGGCAACTCATAAACCAAGCAGGGGAGATCTCAAACACCCCAATGGGTTGTAAAAGATCAGATTTGGAAAGAAAAACAGGCCGGGGCAGGGTTTGGGATAGACAGGGGTCTGAAATAGGCACAAAAAACAGGCTGAAAACTATCGGTCGCACCTGTCGGCGGAACTAGTGGGATCTAGGTCACACAGAATAGAGGGGTAGTTGCGATCTGGGTAGAGAACAATCAAGTCGTGCAAAATAGAGGGTAAGACGCGACTGGATTGCTCAAAACTGAATCACAGGAGCGACTCAGGTCGCTAAGTAAGCCGAAACATGAGCGATTTGAGAAAAAATAGACAACTCATGTAAAACAGAGCGTTAAGCATGATTGGGTCACTCAAAATCGAGTCACAGGAGCAACTGGGTCGCTCCAGAAGCCGAGACAGGAGAAATCTGGGTTTCTACACCAGGTCGCTCTTATCGGGGCTATATGTGTGACCTAGGTCGCGCTTATCGGGGCTATATGTGTGACCTAGGTCGTGCTTATCGGGTGAAAAGGAGCGATTGGGTCGTGACTTTTGACCAGATAAGAGCGACTTGGCCCGATATGGGAAAAAATTAAAAAGCAGAGCCAAAAAGGGTCGGGGAGGCAAGAATTATCGCAACAAGTGTTCAGATTGACCGCGAGGGGGCCTGATATGTGACGGCTGATGGCAAAAAATCAGAACAAACCAATGACAACTTGCAAAAATTGAGATCCAAATGGATCGACCGAGTGGAGTGGCCAAAACTATACCCAGCTACATGCAGAAGCACCAACCTTAGATCATTGTGATCGTAAGGAAGAGTTCAATGGAAAATAGAAAAGCAAACTAAACTAACAACATAAAGCAAATATTTTTATCATTTTTAACATATATCTCAGCTAAACTAATGCAATAAATAAAAGCAACAAACACACCTCTTTTCCTGTAAAGTGGGCCACCGTAGCCATCCTCGGAAGTGGTTCCACAACTCCACGGGTTGGTTCTCCAGTTGTCTCCACGGACAATTGTCAAACAGGGAATGGATCCAAGATGGGTACTAAGAATGTCTTAACGTACACCGTGGGAATGGTGGCAAGGGAGTATGTGGATACCTGAGAGAAAAAGTGTCACAGTGTACTCACAAATGAAAATGAGAAAACATGTGTTTTGGGGGAGCCCTTCACAATGTATCTATAGTATGGTCCTAGGGTTTTTTGACCCAAGGTGGTGACCCATGGTATTTTTCTATGGTTTTTTTACCTTTTCTCTTTTTTTATGGTTTTGGACCCCTTTTTAGGATTTTTTTTACCCTTTTTGGAAGAGAGTGAGGGTAAATCATAGTAAATAATGATGTTTTGGAACATTTTTTGTGGAAATACAATTGTGAAGGTCAAAAGTAAAGGAAATATGGTAGGAATATGATGTATGTATATGGTTTAGACCATGTAGAGCTAGGTGAACACTTTTTATTGTTAACACTCCCTATTGGCTAGTTGCTTTCGGGTCCTGCCCTTTGGATAATTTTTCCATTGCTTCTTTTTGGGTTATGGGTTGTTTCTATTTGCCCTCTTTTTTGTGAATGGCTTTGGACCTCCCTTTTGCCATCTAAGGATTTATCGGATCTTGTATCTGTTCTGGAAGATGAAGTAACATTACATGTTTATTCTTAGGTTAATAGACAACATCATTATCTTTAAGTTTTTATATGTAATATGTAATATGATGTCTACTAATTATGTAAGGCATCTTGCTTGGCAAATGCGATTTTGTTATAATAGAACAAGCTATGGTATATTTTCTGAGGAAAAAAAATCTATGCAATATAATTTTAATTTTATGAATATTTTTTTTTAATCTTTATATGAAAAACAAGGTCCACGAGGTGGCAATATCCCCGACATTCTCATTAGCTATTGCTATAAGAATGAAGCTGTAAAAAGAGGAATTAAAATAAATACACATACAAATGAGTTTAGATGCATAACAAACAAACAAAAAAACAATGTAGAAAATTGTTTAAATCTTTCACTTGATAAATTTAGATTGAGAATTATTTTTTATTTATTTACTTTATATAAATTTCATATTTATAATATTGTATACAAATAAGCCAAAACAATGTTTCTATATAATGTGTAAAATAGTTTTAAAATGAGAATATTGTTTCTTGAAACCATAAGACCAACTAGTGGATGCGTAGTGTTCTCCATCTTCTTTATCTAAATCTTCCTCCCCATGTTCTATTTATTTTTTATGAGTCTTATGGATTGAACCTCATTGATTTAGGGGACTTTCGAAATCCAAAGATTTGGATGGAAGAATTGTTCAAAACACAAATGAAGTGGATAGTGCATATGAATACTCATTCCAACAACAAGAGGTACTATGTGGCTATGTCTTTGACATCAACACTATAGTGTTTTGAAACTTTAGACATATTGACCATTCCTAATAAGTTGTTTTGAAGCTTAAAAACTATTAATAAAATACAAAAGTTATTTAATCAAAATTTTGAAAATTTATATTTAATTAGAACCATAAACACCATACAACTTAAAAAATCATAACTTAAAATAAATTATATCATTTTAAAATTAATCATTAATTTATTAAACTTTAAATTAAAAATATATATACTCAATTATCAAAACCAAAAATCTAGTAAAATATGCTTGGCTAGCTTGAGACAACAGTTGGAGTCCATGGGCACATTAGCGCCTACCACCTAGGTGCTTGGCCATGTAAACTTGATACACAACACACTTGATATGATGGTCCTTGAAACTTGGGTTGCTCCAAATCCAAAAATAATAATATAAAATCGATATCCATTATTTTAAATACAAATAACATACTTGATATGAGGGTCCTTGAAACTTGGGTTGCTCCAAATCCAAAAATAATAATATAAAATCGATATCCATTATTTTAAATACAAATCACTTATTTATAGTTACAGAGAATTATATAAATATTTCTTAATTAAAATGAATTTTGTAAATTCTATATATAAATCTTCTAACATTAAAAATTACTTCATGGCTATTTATTTAGTAAACTATTAGATAGAAAAAATGTACATATATATTTCTACTTTTATGCACATTCTTAATTAGGTTTTTTATTTATTTGCACTTAATTAGTCTTTTCGTTTATTTACAAATAGTATTAGGAATAATAATTATTATAGTTTTTTTTTGTTTTTAGACAGAAATGGTTATATTAATTTAGGAGGTGGTATAACCACCAAAAAGGGCCCGAGATACAAAACGCCCTTGTGGAGGCGGCAGCAGAAACAGTAGACTTAGATACATAAGATTTCAAAGGTGCTCTTATGGGAGCGGTAATGGGCTTTAAAGCCTTCAAAACGCCCTTGTGGAAGCGACAAACTTTCGTAGTCTAAAGACCATTTAAACTGTTCAGAAACAAAATTAACCAAGAAACTACGACTATACATATTAACAGAGAGGCATGGACATGCAAGACGACGAACCAGCATACTTCCAGAAACTTTCTACCCGTCCGAGCTGGATGACATACCAGTGCCAGAAGCTTCATGCTTGATGAGTTTAAGAGCAAGCTTGTTTACCTTAATTTCCAGCTCAACAATCTGCCTGGTTAACGAATTTTCTGTCCGCTTCACCTTCTGCTTAATCTTCTTGCGCAGGAAAGCCAAATCCTTGCTCACATGCTCCAAACTCCTTCCTCCTTCGCAGTCGATAGCATTCACCTGATTCTACAACGCCTTTAGATCATGCTTCAGATCTCTAACTTTCATCTCCACAGGGTTTGGAGTGACAGGCGCCATGGCGGACGAAGACCCCGCATCCATCCTAAAAAATGATAGTTTCTTAGCACTAGCAAGGCGGTAGAGCTTATGGAGAAAGCCGAGCAATACCACAGGATGGAGGCTTCTGTTCTCAGTAGACCAACCCTTTATAGCCATGAGACCTAGGGGACCTGGCATCACCTTAATTCCCAGCGCGCAAGCAATAATGAAAATGCTCGAATTTTCCAGGTTCGATGCGACTCCTCTCACAACCGCACCAGACGACACCGGATCTCCAAACGCGCGAGTAGTAAAGACTACTATGATAACACTAAGAACAACTAGCTTCGACGAGACTCCAATAGAACTCACCCCAAACGAGGAGACCGCAACAGGGAAAGCCATTAAACCATCCATTTCAGTCGACGCAAAATCATGTGCAGACATGAGGTCACCTGTCTTGAGAACCATAAATCGCGGAACGGTTCTAATCTAAGGCCCTTGCCTTCACACCAGATGAAAAGACTGCCCCAAGCTATCATTTAAACTTGCCCTACCTACCGACTCCAAGCCACGTGAACCCTCACCACCACCTATCCTTGCATTCTCTCGGCATGCATTGGATCTGATAGTTGGGGCCCACAGAGGGGAAGCCCACAAGGTTAGGATCTTGGTCCTATGGGGGTGAGCATAAAGAGTCTTGACCATTGAGAATAAGCTCACCAGGGCTAAGGGAGGAACCTTTAGTAGCCTCATCATCCGCCTCGGAGTTGTTTTTCCTCAATACATGGAAGAAATCGATTTTTTTGAAGGAGGAGACTTGGGCCGCGAATTTGTGGATTAGCTGTCGAAGGAGCATTTGATTAGGCATATGATTTTCGGCTAGAGCATGGATAACAATTCTGGAGTCTCCAATTACAGTTAACTTGGAGATTCCCAGCGTCTTGGCTATCCTCATCCCTTGCCATAAAGCCAAGGCTTCAACCATGTTATTAGTGTCATCGCCAAGGCCCCAAGCGAACCTAATATCTAGAGATCCCTCCGGAGTGAAGAAAACTCCGCCCCTTGCTGTCGCCCCGGTTTTTTATTTTTATTTTTTTGTTAACAACTTAGTGAGAGTTTTCATAATAATAAGTTTGAATATATATTCTGCTACATAAGAAAAACAATTACTTTCTTTATAACATAGTTGATATTTTGTGTAGTATATATATTTTTAGAAATATTATGTTCCTAATTTCTAGTAATTTTTTTCTATTGTACATTACATTGTATATAACTATTATTTTTTATTCAACAAAATATTTTTCAAATATCTTTCAATCTTTAAAAGAAAGCATTTTGTTCATATTAATTCTAACATTTGAAAATAATACAAACTAATCATAACATCACATATTATGTTTATAAGTGGAAAAGCACTTATCCTTAAACAATAACAATGTTGAGGTCATCCATAAACAATAACCTTTGAATTATATGTGCCTTATCTTGTTCCATAATAAAGATCATAACATGCCAACGAGCATATCATAGAAACTATATATTTATCCAAAAAAAAATTGTTGTAAATTTCAAAAAAAATAACTTACATCACTACCAACCATCAAAAGAACTAACTGAATTGGAACATCATAGTGGTTCCTAGCATCAAAATGCAACAGTTGAAATGCTAGTAAAATATAATAATAACAAGGTGCTCCACAGTGCAAATGTGGGACTAATATGGACCTACAGTTAGTGAAATAGCCTTGGAAGGGGCTGCAACTAGCAATGTGAAGAACTGCAACCTCTGTTTAGCTCTGCCGAGCTCTTGATTGGCCTTTCATCTAGTGCCTAAATTGTGGCTCCCTCCAAGTGATATCGCCTTAAGCCTTAAGGCTTAGGCTCTTGAACTATTCACCCTACTATATATAAATAACTCATAGCATATCTCTTATGTCACATGAGTCTCACAAGTTCAACATCTAAACATCGGGCTTCTTGGCATGAAATCGAATGCCATACTTTGGCTAAACTGGGCTGTCAAACTAGCTAAATGAAATATAGATGTAGAAAAGTAATAAAAGATACATATAATCAATTATATTCTTATACAAATACAAAGACTAATTTCAATTTTGAACTTAGAAGTTAGAATGCAACGTACCATGTCCTCATGACAATACCTTTAAATATGCAACGCACTACATAACTTAACTTTCACTATACTGGTGGTTTTCCATGAAACCATGGGTACAGTCAAGGCTTCGGGTAGACCCCATTTCACTCAACCTAATCAATTTGGAAAATTAGAAAAATACAAGGGCAAGGTGTCACAAACAATGTCAATGTCGACCCCTCAACCTAATCAATTTGGAAAAATAAAAAATATAAGTGAAGGTGTCACAAAACAATGCCAATGTCGACCCCATCTCACTCAACCTAATCAATTTGGAAAACTATGAGGACCCTGCAGCAAATAATTAATCAAAATACACGATATAGCACCAGAACTTAAAATCACTTTTATATTAATCGTAGGCCACTTCGAGGGGGCAACCTCCTTTGAGCAAGCTCAATACAAAATAACTTCACAGTGCCTTCCTTGGCCTCAACACACACTTATATACTAAAAATAGGCGCCAATACTATGGGTCAAAACCATGGGCCAATATAAACTATGGATCAACAAATACTACAGTCGGCTTACAAAGCATATGCGCCCAACAACAATAACACAAACTATCGATCAACAATTACTATGGGATGACTTACAAAGCATATGCGTCCAACAACAATATACTAACACGATAAAGAGAAGGATTGACATGGGTTCCTAACATCCCCTCCCCCTTAGAAAAATCTTTGTCCTCAAAGCTTTAGATGTGGAAATTGTCGCTGAATCTGAAGGAGTGGTTCCCACGTAGCATCCCCAGGCTGCATTCTGTGCCATTGAATTAAGACCTCTGTGATAGAGTGAGAGCGAAGCTC